>CM069914.1:24231685-24397331 GCA_036172215.1 Camellia granthamiana
TTTAAACCTGCATTGTTTTGCATCTCATCAAACTTGCATTGTTTTGCATCTCATCAAATCTGCATTGTTTTGCATCTCATCACACTTGCATTGTTTTGCATCTCATCAAATCTGCATTGTTTTGTATCTCATCAAATCTGCATTGTTTTGCATCTAGCATCACTTCTTATTTTAACTTGCGCTGTTACGCAGGTTATGTGCGCTGTTACGCACTTCTTATTTTAACTTGCGCTGTTACGCAGGTTATGTGCGTTGTTACGCACTTCTTATTTTACCTTGCGCTGTTACGCAGGTTATGTGCGCTGTTACGTACTTCGTATTTTAACTTGCGCTGTTATGCAGGTTATGTGCGCTGTTACGCACTTCTTATTTTATGTGCGCTGTTACGCAGGTTATGTGCGCTGTTACACACTTAGTATTTTAACTTGCGCTGGTACGCAGGTGATTAAGGCCGAAATGTACATCATTGAGGCCGTTAATTAGAATCTCTTAACTTCACTTGCTGGTCAAACCGTGTATTTTATGTGTGTTGAATGTCAATCAAGTTATACATTGTCGGAGCATAAAATGGGCAAAAAGACAAAATTTGGACGGAGTTGACTTTTTTTGGAAAAGTCAAACTGATGTTTTAAACCTGTTTGGAAATGAGTAGAAGTATAAAAAGAAAAGAGAAAGGCTTTTCTAGGGTTCTGAAGTTGTTTGACCTAAAGAGAGGGGCTAGGGTTTGGAAGGGAAAAGAACAAAAAGCTTCAAGGATGTCTCCAATGGTGGTTTTTTCTCCATCTACCTCCTTCCACTCCTCCATGAGTGGCTAGTCGTCTTTTCTAGGGTTTTAATGAAACCCTAGCCATGTAATAGGTTCTTCTTTTTGATTTTATATTATGTAAAGGTTTGAACCATTGTATGGTGTTTTAGAAATTCTTTATATATAATTTTCATTATTCTTTCGAATATTTGACTTTCTGTGATTGTTAAATATTATCCATACAATTGTTTTCTTTTCTTTCACATTCAAGGTATGGGACGAACCATACTACGAGGAACGAGTCGTATCACTACCCTAGTTTAGAGTGAACGATTCGTATTACTTGAGATGGTTCGTGCTCGTACATTGAATGTGATGATCTTCTTGCCAAATGCTTCGAACTTGTAGTTGCGAAACATTAATCCGTTCAAACCATAGCATAATTGATTTCAATTAGAAACCCTAATTATGTGGTTAGTGGTGAATTCTCTATCCTAGGATTTTTCCCCAATTCAGTAAACCCTATTTCATTTATTCTTGATAATTTAATTCCTTAGTTTAATTTATTCGTTATTAAATTAGATTATAAACAACCAATCTTTTTATCAAAATTAATTTAGGAATTTAATAATTAAATTAGTTTAATTTCACAAAAGTCCCTGTGGATCGATATCTGGACTTGCCATTATTCTAATTGAATTTGGTATAGTTTAGTATTTAATTTTGGTGTGTTCAACGACCCATCAAATTTTGGCGCCGTTGCCGAGGACTTCTGGCGAAATTAGTTAATTTAAAGTTACATTCTTATTTTAATTTTTAGTTTAGGATTTTATGCTTTTGGTGTTGCTAAGTGTGCAGAGCGTTTGAAATTGGAGCTATCATTGAAGTGCAAGCGAAGCGCAGCTGAGCTAAAAAAAAAAAAACCGCAGCACTAAAGTGAGTAAACAGAAGCAAACACTCACAAGCAAAGCACCAAAGTGGTAAAATGAAAGTCAAAGCTCAACTGGGGGTTGGAGACAACGTCTACACGTCAAGCATCCGCAAGACGAGTAAAGCGTTTTCATTAAACCGCTGTGAGTATTTCTTCCTTTGGTATTTTGCTTTCATACTTAGTGCACAGAGTCGGAACTTGTTGTGTGTTTGGGTAGTGTATGCACGGACGTCGTTCTTGTCGCCCTGAATTGTGGAGTTTGGACCTTGAACTAGAAAGGACCCTTAGGAGACTTAGGGCTTCTGCCCGTGTTCCTAGGCTTGAGTATTCATATTCATACATTGAGCCATTAGAGATGGCAGATCCTAATGTCCCGAATGTGCCCAACCGGACACTTAAGGATTATTTTACACCCACCGCATATACATCACCATCATGCATCCAATTGCCCAACACCACTGCTGCTCATTATGAGACTAAGTGTGCAGAGGTTATGTGCGCTGTTACGCACTTATTATTTTAACTTGCGCTGTTACGCATGTTTACTTGTTTTACCTACGCTGTTACGCATGTTTACTTGTTTTATTTCTTTAACTTACGCTGTTACGTAGGTTTTGTGCGCTGTTACACACTTATCTGTTTTACTTGCGCTGTTATGCATGTTTTTACTTGCGCTGTTATGCATACTCTTCTTTTTTTAACTTGCGCTATTACGCATGTTTATCTCTTTAACCTGCACTGTTACGCATGTTTTATTTCTTCTACTTGCGCTGTCACGCATGTTTTACTTGTTTTACTTGCGCTGTTACACAGTTTATATGCGCTATTACGTACTTTTCTATATATTACGTTGTTATGCATACTATCTTTACTTGTGCTGTCACGCACACACCTCTATCCTGCGCTGTCACGCACTTCCCTTTAACTGGCGTTGTCACGCTTGTTTTACTTGCGTTGTCACGCACTTTTCACTTGCATTATTATACATGTTTCTAACAATATTGTACCTGTTGAGTTTCTTTCTCTTACAAGCACGATATTGTATGTACGGTTCATTTGGAGTCGGCATGACCAAACGAACCGGACGGTATTGTATACACTCCACGATAGACATGGTGAGAATTGCATAATTTTCTTACATTCTTTCTGTCGAAATATGTAGGACTGTTATTCATTCCTTAAAATGTTGCATTTATTTTGCATAACTGCTTCATTACAGTTTTCTTTCGCATAATCATAAGTTATGCTCTTGCATCTTGCATATCATTTACATTATGCCCCAGCCTACGGGCGCATCTCTGCATGCTCATATTGATTGTCTGCTTGAGTCTTCGGCCTTGTTAAAAATGGGCCGTCTCTGGGCTTTGACACTCACTCCCGTCACTTTGTGACTTTCGAGTTCTGTTAAAGAGGGGCAACTGTAAACACACCATTTTTGACCGTCCACAAGACTCGGTTGTGCTTGCAGGTACATCCGGACACAAGTTCGATTGCTCGTTGGGCATTCGACTTTTGTGGCGGAACGTCACAGGTTCGAGCTTTCCAGAGCCTGTATCCTTTCTGCTCCATTCTTGGACCATGACTTGGTCCTTTCAGAATCTGTTTCTTGGTGCACTGCCGGCCACCTTTTGGCCATACCGGCCTTCACTTTGTTCCTACCGGCCATTGATTGAGCCTGCTGGCCATCAATGAGCCACTGCCGGCCATCCCTGATGGCCGGCAGCACCCCTGTCTCAGCAGGTTTCACTCCAGATATTTTGAGCTAGCTGGAATCCTTTTATCTGCCCTCCATACACGTGTATGGAGGGATAAAGCTCTTGCCAAGCTTCTTGAAGAAGCTTTGCATTGTTTTTCTTCTATATAAGGAGAGAGCCTCTCCCCATATCAGAGGTTGAGCATTTTGGAGAAGAAATCTCTCTCTCTATATTGTTGTTGATTTGTGCCTTGAAGTCCATTTTCCTTGCACTTTTACACTACAACACTTAGAGATACACCACCATCTATGGATTGAGGTTCTTGGGAGGACTTCTTGATCTCTGAAAGTGAGGTTTCACCCCCTGAAGTTGCTAGTTTCGAAGTTGATCTTCAAGGGTGAGTTTCTTCCCCTTTTTAGCACTTTCTTGTACCCCATTTTGGCCATACTTGCATATTGTTTTAAGCCTTGCTTTCAACTGAAAAAAGTCTTGTTTTTAAGTGCTTTTGAAGTTTGTTTAAGGTCTTTTTAGCGTTAGGAGTGCACAACCCTCTTCTATGCTTTGTTTAGCCTTGTTTTGAGCCATGCCTTAAGGCCTCTGAGCTAGCCTTGGTTTGGCCTTCTAACCACTGAAATCCAGTGGATTTTCAGTGATAGGTATGTGGTTTTGAGGCCTCAAATCAGAGGGGGTGGCCCCCTCTCTTTTGGTTTTGGTTTGCTTGCATTTTTGGCCTTCCAAAGGAGCATGCCTCTCTGTGCTTTTGAGGCTTGGTTTAGGCCCTTTTTTGTGACTTTTAGGACCTTCCTTGGCTCTGTCCATGACTTGTTTGGTCACCTTTTGCATGCATCTTGTATGTGTAGTGTAATCCCATTTGTAGCTCATCAAGGTAGCATGTTTGCCTAGCTTGTGTTGAGTCCATTTCAGTAGGTTTTTGGTGATGTTTTACCATGCTTTAGATTTGTTTTGGGTTGGTTTTGTCACTCCATGCATGTATAATACACTTGTAGTGTAAGTCTCATAAACTAGCTTTATATGCTTCTTGCTTTAGCATGTCATCCTAGCTTATGTTCAGTCCATTTCAGCATGTCTTTGGTCATCATTTGGCATTTCATGACTCTATCTTTTGCTGGTTTGGTCATCCTTTGCATGCTCCATATACTTGTAGAATAAATCTTGCTTACTAGCTTTATGTGCATGATGCTTTGACTTATCATCCTAGCATATTTTGGCTTTGCTTTAGCATGATTTTATTCATATTTTGGGCTGTTCTTGGACTTTTTTGGGCTGCAATGGCCATATCACTCATGCTTTGTATAGCTATAGTGTAAATGCTTAGGTTAGTCTTGGGTTTTGAGGCCCCTACCATGCCATACATGTGATGTTTGCATGCTTTGCCATCATTCTAAATGTTATTTCAGTTCATGAAATGTGGCCATACATTTGCATTTGACATGCTTTTAATGCCTTGGAGCCTTGGCTCTTTATGTCTCAAGAATGAACTTTTGTGCATGCCATTAAGCCCAAGCCTTTGGCTCATCATATCCGTGCATTTTTGGTCTTGTTATACCATGATGTAACTCTGTTTTATGTTGTCCAAGTCATGCCATGTTTGGTTTCAATAGGTGTAGTGCATTACCTCTTTTGTAGCCTTGCACGCTCCTTGTTTTTGGCCTCTTGTTCTAGCCTGCGTTGGCTAGCTTCGAGCTTGTTTTTGGTCTTGTTTGAACCTGCCTTGGGATTGTTTTAGGTTCCCTTAGCCCTTTGGGGCTTGCCTTGCATGGCCATGGCTTAAGTCCTTTTGTTAGTTTCGAGCTTTGAGTTTTCTAACATGCTATGCTTGCATTGTTTAGTTGATTTGGCATCAATTTACATGAGATTTCAGAGCTTACCTTGTTGTCACATATCCATGCTTGTCACTCTTTAAGTGTGATTAAGAGTTGCATCTTTATGCCTTAATTCTTGAGCCAATTGGCATGCATGTTTGCCTTGCCTTTTCATGCTTTTCATACTATCAATTCATCACTTATGGCCACTGATTTGGGCATATCCGAGGTCTGCCTATTTTGGTTTAAGTCCATCCCTTGCATGTTGTTGCGTGCTTGTCTTGCATATTGTTGTATGCTCGCTCCATCTTTGCATGTTGTCGCATGCTAGTTCCATTACATGTTGTTGCATGTTTATTACACTACATTGTGCATGCTTAAGTCATATTGCATGATTTCATGTTCAAGTTAGCATTGTGTACGCCATCCTTGCATTGCATTGTTGTTTGGATTAAGTATTAATCCGAGCACGAGGAATGAGGGGCGTTTCATACTTCAAGTGATGAAACGTGTCTCAATTCTCGGTCGCCGACGCTCTTGATTATCCATGATAGAGTTCTAGGCACTTATGTGTTTATTTGTGCATTCATTTCACAGTGATTTGCACAAGTTGGATCTTTGGCCATCATGCATCGAGATGCGTGATTGATGGTCGTGGATCCGACTATGCCTCTCCCTTGATGTTTTGAGATGATATGGGGTGGCATAGTGCGTACATACCCTTGGGAGACCCTCAATTTTCTCTATTTTGTGTTCTGCTACAGCTTGGTGTCCTAGCATATCAGTGGCCGGCAGTGCCTTGCAGATGGCCGGCACCCCTTTATTTTTGGTCGGCAGTGACTCCCCATGGCCGGCAGGCAACTTATGCATTCCCCAGGCTGGTTTTGGTAAGGTTCAGCAAGAATTCCTCGAGGACACCCTGCAGACAGAGCCTCTAAAGAGCAACCGGAGAGCTTTACGGGGCAGCATCCGAGCATGCATCCTCTCCTTCTTCGAACAGAACTGGAGTAGCTTATTTTTCATGCTTACTTGTTAGTTAGCATCAATTTGTAATAATTAATTAATTTGTTAATTAGTTAATTGTTGTAATAATTAGTTGTAGTTAGTTATTCAATTCGGTTGTGTAATAATTAATTAGCTTGTTAGTTAGTTAATTAGCCGGCATGTATTATTTATTCGGACCCTCCGTCGAGAGGGCCAATTTTGTAATAAGTGTGCGTGCATATGTGCATGTCTTCCAACCTCCATTTCTTTCTCCCTTTTACTTAACTGCTTTCGTTGGTTAGTGTAGACACCCCATTTTTGACCGTCCTCAAGACTTGGACGTCACCGTTGGAACACACTCGGTGATTATCCATACTTGTGTTCGTTTGGCGTTCCCGGAGTTCTCGGCTCGCGCGCCTTGCCTCAGGACCTCCGAACTCGACCGTTTTGTGTCTGGTTTTGCACCAAACACTTGTGTTTTGCCTTGGAAGGGAAGGGGATGCTTTGTGAGGCATTCCCACACACCATCGGCTGTGGCTAAAGGCCACCGGCTAGCTGGTGTTTCTATCGGCACTTTTTTGAGCCGACCGGCACTATTTTGTGCCGACCGGCACTAAGTTTGCCAAAATGGCACTCTTTGCCGGCCGGGCACTGTTCAGATGCTTTATGAGATATTTTCTCACAGCTGTTCAGCCTTTTGCTCCCCTCCATACACGTGTATGGAGGGATGAGCTTGCTTGGTGGCTAAGCTTGTAAGCTTTTTGCCTATAAGAGAGAAGGCTCCTCCCTTTGCTCAAGGGTTACAAAATCCAAGAGCTTTAGACATTGTTAGAGGGTTAGAGCTCTGTTTTTTTTAGGGTTAGAATAGATATACTTACTATCTCTCTCTTTCTCTTTGTA
Source organism: Camellia granthamiana (assembly GCA_036172215.1). Taxonomy (NCBI): domain Eukaryota; kingdom Viridiplantae; phylum Streptophyta; class Magnoliopsida; order Ericales; family Theaceae; genus Camellia; species Camellia granthamiana. The sequence continues at coordinate 24,238,763 of CM069914.1, forward strand.
ATCTAGGTGTTTTGTGCCTTACTATTGCACTAAAACACCTAGTGTTCCACCTTTTTCTTGGTTCTGAGGTTCCAAAGGTTGGTTCTTGCTGTTTTTGGTTGATTTGAAGCTCAAAGAGGCCATCACTCCATCTTTGTTGAAGAAGGCTACAAGGGTGAGATACTAACTCCCTTTTTCCCCCATTTTTGCACCTTGTTTTTACCTAGTTTAAAACAGTTTTTGTGCTTAGTGATTAACACATAAAATCTCTGTTTTTAAGCCCTCTTTATTGTTCATTAAGAGTGTTTAGTGGTTTGGGTGAGTTTGACCACCCTTAGGCCTTGAAAAGGGCACTTTTTGTGCTATTTTGTGAGAGATCCGAGATTTTGGTGATAGGATCTCTTCACCACTGAAATCTTGAGGGATTTCAGTGGTGAAGAGCATGCCTTGAAGTCTCAAGAAGGAGAGGGTCACCCCCTCTCCTTGATGTCCTTGAAAAGGGCAAATTTTGCTTCCTTATGGAGCTTCATGCTTGAGTGTGTGTTGAGCATGTTTGACTTGTTTTTCATGCTTATATTGCCGTGTTATAACATGATTTCAAGTTGGTTTTGGCCTCTTATACATACTTAGTATGGTTGCCTTGTAATGCCTTGTTATGCCTTAACGTGCCTAGGTTGTGTGCCTTCATTTCTAGCATGTTTTAGACTTGTGTTTGAGAAGCTTGTATGCTTATTTTGCCATGATCTAGCTCTGTCCATAGCCCTTTGGGTCGATCTCATCATGCATTACATAGCTCCTTTGCATTTGGCTTGTTGGCCTTGAGAGTATGTGAGTGTAGCATGACTTGCTTGCTTCATTTTCAATGATTTGAAACCCCTAGCATGCCATTTCAGACCTCATAATATGCTTGTATGCTTGCCTTAGTGGTCTTGTTAATGCTTTGGGAGCATGTGTTGTATGCCCTTTGTTTTGACCATTGTGCATGCCTTCATGTTCAAACCTCTTAGATGCCATCTAAGTAGCTCTTTGGCCTTGCTTTAACATGCTAAGAACCTGTTTTTGGTTGTTTGATGCATGCCATGTGTGTTTGTGCTAAGTGTGGTTTAATGCCCTATTGACTTGCTTTAAGCCTAGGCCATTTGCATGCTTTGTTTGGCATGCTTCATTGCATGATTTGGCATCATGTTTGACATGGATTTCAGAGCTTTTCATGCATGCTATTAGCCCATGTTTGTGCCTCTTAAGTGTGCATGAGAGTTGCTTTTGTATGCCTTGGGTTTGGACCTTAACAATTGCATGTGTGTGAGTTTGTTTAGTCTCCATTCCTAGGCACTTTGGCCACTGATTTTGGGCCCATTCGAGATGCCTAATTCATATCTAAGTCCATCATTTCATTGGTCTGCATGCTTGTCTTGTATGCTTGCTTGAATGCCTTGCATAAGTACCATGCCATGATCATATCGCATATTAGATGACATGTCTAGGATTGCATCACATTGGCATGCATGTTAAGCCTCTTGAAGTGAGTTTGATAGAGGTTTAGCACACTTGTTTGTTTATGTGGTTTGCATGCATTTGAAATCAAAGTTGCATCCTCGGTTCTTTGGGCCATCATGCATGGAAATGCGTGATTGGTGGTCCGAGAACCGAGGCACATCTTCCTTCGAGTCCAAAACATGATAAGGAGTGTGTTTGATGCATACATGCCTTGAATTACATTGCCATGCAAGTTGTTGCCCTCTGCTGCTGTGAGTTGCAGGTTTTGCAGGAATTTTGTGCCGACCGGCACTGTTCAGTGCCGACCGGCAGTAAATTGGCAGCCGATAGCTTTATTAAGTGCCGGTGGCCATCTCCTTCAGCCGGTGGTGTTCTATCTCAGCCGGTAATGATCTCCAGTACCTAAGGAAGTGTTTCTGAGACTTTGGCAGCCTTCAGAGGAGGGTAGCAGGGAAAACAGAGGCACGCTTGCATGACAGTGCGATTCCGAGCGAGTTCCGGGCACGCGACGCATTTGAACCCTCATCCCGAGGCCATTTACTGCTTAATTAGATTAATTAATTTATTTAATTAATTTAGTTGATTTGTAATATTTAATTAGCTAGAATAGTTAATTATTTATTTGGTTCTGTATTATTCGGTCCCTCCGAGGGAGGGCAAAACTGTAATAAGTGTGTGTGAGTGGGTGTATGTCTTCCAACCCCCGCTTCTTTCTCCCTTTTATTTACCTGCTCATGATGGTAGATTAGGGCACATCTAAATTAGCATACCTTATGCAATGCATGCGTGCATTCATGCATTTGTTTACATGCATTCAGGCTCGGCACATCATGCAAACTGCATCGTACTTTCAATTCCAAATTGAATACGTGATAGTTGTTGCATCTCATGTGCCATGTTTAGGGTTAGCCGAGCCTGTTTAGATTACACCCCTGTATGTGATGCATTAGCCATTTAACATGAACTAGGACATGCATGTTTGCTAACTAGTTTATTGTTTTGGCGCGGAGTACGATGTAAGTATTTTATGCTTTAGCATACCACATGCGTGTGAGTGTTGTCATGACAGTATGCTTGCCATGCGGCTAAATGCTTATGTGTTATATACTGTTTGAATGCCTGTGGGTGGAGGTTGGATTGCGTGAGTTGGAACAATTCATTGAAATCCGCATTTTAGCCTACTTACGAGTAGCACAAAAAACCAACACGTTTTTCGAGACAAAACGGATATGCAATGTTTACTTCCAAATTAGGCAATTTAGTCTATACTTGTTTGCCGTGCGCATAACATAGTAATTCTAGGCTAATAATTGGAATAAGAGCATGTAACGTTTTCAAAATCGGATATCACGGTTAGTAGAGGCCGGTCTTCGGACCGGGCGAAAGGGGGTGCTCATAGCTGACCTTCCCCGCTCGTACCCAAGCTCCCGAGCCAAGACCACTTTGGTGATGACGGACACGTGGCCTTCGGCACCGAGTCAGGGTTTCCTAAATTTCCCAATTAAAAAATATTTAGGTGGCGACTCTGTAATCTGGCAAAGCAGTCCATGTTTGGCACTTCTTTTCAAAATCTGTTTTTCTTCAAAACGATTTGCCGGATTTGGACTCTTTGGTTCAGATTTAGAACCTACACAAATCGAGTCCGAACTGTAGAGTGAAGGCCCACGGGCGCGTCTACAGTTTCTGGCGACTCTGCTGGGGAAGTTTAGAGAGCTTGACTCGAACTCGTGATATCTTTTTTTGACTACACTTATGTGTTTCTTTGCATTGCATGTGCATTGGTGCGCCTAGGACACCGTGTTGGCCATCTGCTATTCCTGAGCGGTTTGCTGGAGGCTTGTCTTGTCAAGGCATGTCCATAAGGCTGACCGGTTGCGGGCTCTGCCAGTATGGGAACACAAACCCCGGTTTTTACTGGGGCACCCTCTCTTGACCATTCGACCTAGTGCATATTCGGAATCCATAGTGACCATTCCAAACTAGGACAGGTTGCTTACCCGATGCTAAGTTGTCTGAAACCGCTGTGTGCGTAGTGAAACCCTAGCTCCTGACAAAATAGGACAGGGAAACCCTACCCCAATATAGGGGTGTTTTGGTTCTCATCTATCTGCTATGTGCTTTAGAGTGTAACTCTGTAGGGAACGTACATATCGGTTTGCGAGTTTGGGTACCCGGCCCGAGGGCACCAGTATCAGTATTGTTGAGAATTAGCCGTGTCTGCGGGTATCAATTCAGTTTTGATAATGACTCCGGGGAATAGTGTTCAGTAGTAGAGCGCAGTTGTCCGGCTACACCCGTGTTTGATCTGTTTGGGGCTGAAATACTGCTTGCTTTCCGTTTCAGTTCAGAGATTCAGTGAGTTGACCCAGAACAGTTAGCGTCTCCCCCTTTGCTGAGGCAGGACTGAACATGATGCAGAACTCTGAAGAGATTGTGGTCGTGACGGCCGCGTTGAGTCAGGAAACCATCCCACAGAATGATGCTACCGTTGATATGCCGCATCCGCCCAGGTCGCCCGCTGCACACCCAATCTGGACCCCCCAGTTCTATCAGGCTCGCGAGCCCACTACATTCGAGTTAATGGGGATGATAGGTGATCTTCAGAGGTCCGTGGCGGATCTCGCTTACGGAATGTCAGCCTTGCCACCGGCTGCACCGTATGCCGGAAATTTCGAACCCCAAGAACCCCCGCTACTGGGGCGGATTGTGATTGAGCTTAATCAGCCAGGGATGGCCTCCACATACAACAGTGATGCACCGATATCCACCCAAACCCTCAACCCGGCTGAGGCCAGAGGTAAAGACAAAGTGAAGGCAGATGCCGATCCCATCGAACAACTGCTGTGGACAGTAGAGGCTTTGAAAGCCGGGGGAATGAACAAGCAACAGATATCCGCAGTTACGACAAAAGCTGTGGAGGATGCTTTCCCTACTCCGCCTGAGGGCAGTTCTAGTCAATCAGAAAATCGGGACAGGCCCCGTCATGCCAGGGTAGCTTCTCCCATTCCCAATCCTGCACCAGGGAAGGGTCAGAAACTCAAAGCCACAGCCGCTGACCCGTTCGCTAGTTCATCTAGCAAGAGTGCTCAGGCCCCAAAATACCTGCCCCGGGGGCGCAGGGCCTTCCATCCTCTCTACATGCCTTTGTCTAGGGCACTTCTGATCTTGGCCAAAAAGGGGCATCTTACACCCCTCGATCCTAGGCCGCTCCCCAAACCCCTTCCAGCAGGCCATGATGCCACTCAGTACTGTGCGTACCATCAGCAGACCGGTCACAGTACCGACAATTGCTTCCGCCTCCGTCATGAGGTGCAGGATTTGATCGATAACAAGGTTATCCTCCCGCCTACCTCGGCCAAATCAGTCACTACAGAGTTCTTGGAATATGAGGACACAGATATCGAGGACACAGATACCGCGAGTATGTGATCAGAAGGTGAACTGCCTGCGGGCAGTAGTAGGAACATTTTTTTGGATGCAGCGTTTGGCACGCATTTTTGAGCATCGACCAATACTAGTTTTGTAAATTCTGATTTGAGTATCGGGTCAGTCTTTTGTTTTGTCTTGAGCCTGTCTCATTGTTTGGAGACAGTCCTTTTGCTTAAGGGTCTGTCTAATTGTAATGAGTCAATCCCTCTTGTATAGAATACCAGGTGATTTCGGGGTTGTTGCCTCAAACACCGTTCTGTTTTGTACTTAGTTGTTTTTCCTTTTGAGTCTGTCTCAGTTAAGGAGCCGGTTGCAATCAGGGTTTTGGAACGAAACAGCTGCGGTTACTCTGTTTTTATGCTTGCTTTGTGAGAGGAACGATAGTACCTTCTACCTACTCTCTTGTGCCTTGAAGTCATTGTAATGACCTGAGTTTTTCAAAACCTTTCGAACATTGCGATGAAAACAAAGAGGAATGAATTCCTCGGGATTTGCAAAAATTTGATCAATTAAGAGAAAGAGAGGCGTGCTAAGCCCTTAATGAATGAAATCATGCTTGTTAGTGTGAGTACTGAGAAGGACCCTAGCTTTGATCCAGATTGGTCCTACACTGTCTTCAGCGCGAGCGATTTGTCGCTTTCTTAAAAAACTTTCAAAAAATGTTTTGCGCGGTCCTGCGAAGACCTGTGTGGAATCGCTCTTGAGATTGTGCAGCCTAGGATCGCTCTCAGCCTCAAGGTTCAATCTATCTGTTCCGAACCTGGAATCCGTTCAGGATATCCAAGCAGTCAAACGCCTGTGGGGCCCCGTTTGAAGCAGCCCTCGAGCAAGAGGCACCAAAGTCAGATCAAGAAGATCAGACCTCATCAGAAGAAGTTTGCGAAACTAAATTAGAGGCACCTCTCAAACTAGGGGCAAAAATGTCCGATGTGCTCGAAGAGCCAAAGGTGGATTTTTCTACAAATCAATACAACAGCCACTCTCCTGGATACAGAGGGCTTCAATCTCAAAACCATTTGGCATGGACTTGTTACACTTTTACCCTTTGAGAGGCTCGCTGGGCCGAAAACCCGGAAGGGCGACCCAGGCAAAAGTTAGAGCAAGAGAAAAATACAAAGAAAATAAAGCAAAAAAGAAAAAAAAGCAAAATACAAAAAAAGACAAAAAAATACAAGGAAAAGAAAAGAAAAATGCAAAAGAATAGCAAAAAAAAAGAAAAAGAAAAAATGAAAAAATAAAAATTTTTGAAAAGAAAGAAGAATAAAGCTCGCAAGGTCGAAAACCCGCATTGGGCGCCTTGGCAAAAGTGAGAGCCTAAAAATAGTGAAGGTTAAAATACCCGAGTGTACCTTAAACGGAACTACGTAAGGCTTGATTCCCAAATCTGGGATACGTAGGCAACTTCATCCTGAAGTCCAGCCCCCAACGCTTCCATAGCGTCTCAGTCCATGTCATGGTTTTTGATCATTTATGCCTCCTCCGAATCTGATATTTCGATTGTAACAATCTGGGATACGTAGGCAACTTCATCTTGAAGTCCAGCCACCAACACCTTCCAGGTGACTGTGCCCACATATTGATTCAGACCGTCTTCAACTCCTCCGCGTCCGAGGGTCTGATCGTCATCAACGAGGATTGGTTTATAGCATGCTGCGGCATCATCTAAACAAGGGGCAACTTTCCGTTGCCATGTATTGCCACATGTTGCCCTAAGTTGTCGCCCAAACTAGGGGCAACTTTCCATTGCCTTGCCCCTCCTTTAAGCAAGGGGCAATTTTCCATTGCCTCTGATCCGAGGTTGCGCATCTCGAGGGTGAGTTCGTGCTCGTTGGGCATTGATTGCTTGCAAAAATAGTTTTTGAAAATTTTTACTGAGGTTGACTGTTTTCGAAAAAAACTATTTCATTTTCAATTGGGCCATGTTTGGACCCAAAAAGGAAAATTTTCAGTGCTTACAGCCTGACTTGCATGATTTCAAATCAAAAATCGAACAAGCACACTAATCTGATGTTCATTTTGATCGAAACTGTTTTAGAAAGAAAACAAAAAATGGTCAAAGTGACGAACTAGGGGCACAGTTGAGTCAGGTCTTCTGTCCTTCCCCTGCCAACACACTTGCCCGAGAGGCACCCTATCTACCAGAAGAAGTGGCTGCGAGCTAGCTGTATCGGGCGTGAACCCGTAACCTCTCACTTATCCATCAACCACTCTGGGGAGGGATGAAAAATGAGAGAATAAAGAATAGAGAGGTGTAAGTTGAGAGAAAAAGTGAGCAAAAAGGGTTTTGTGAGAAAAACCGAGCTCGAGGGCCGAGTGGCGTGAGGATCACACAAATCAGAGAGGGTGGGGAACCTGCCCGGAAGGATTGGCTCCTCAAGATCTTTTGTTTTCAAACACGTCCGTGTCGTGTTTTTTGATTTGTCAGTCTTGTTTTCGGCTTCGAGTCTTTTCCGAGCGTGCCTCGTTGTGTCAGGTCGTGTGCCTTTGTTTCTTTGTTTAAGCCTGTCTCGCCGTGTCCTGTGGTAGGCTCGATACTCTGGTCGTGAAACTCTTTCTCAAAATCATTCGTGCTCTGAATGTTGTGCCATTCTCTACATCCGTGCAAAGCAAGAGAAGGAAAGGGAAAATTCGGGACATCCGAGTGTGTTTCAACCGCAACCGTGTCAGCTTTGTGATCTGTCTCATCAGATTGGGGCTATCGGTTCAGGGTTTGCTGTGTGCAGAATGAATCGAATATTGAGCCGAATATTGAGTTATGGGCTAAATGCATATCAATCCCCAACAGATTAGTCCTCAGCAGAGTATGGGCTGTATGTTCGGATTGAGCAGTGGTTCGTATGTGCTGTTTTGCTGTTCAGTTGGTTGATTATTTGATTATTACAGTGCAAGTGTTCGATTGTCAAACAACAGATCAATATCATTTACATTTGAGGTGTAATACGATGCAATGCAGTGCGAAGTAGGAAGTATGCAGATATATACAAATGTGACACTTTTTCAGACAAAAAAGTTTGTTTCATTTCATATCATCTTTTTTCGAATACATAGTTTGAGAAAAGTAAAAACCTGCCTGCGGCAGTACATAGTACTCTATCTACCAAAAAGAGGAAAGTACAAGAAAAGAAATAAAGAAAAAAAGCAGCAAAATCATCATCATCAGCAGCAGGCCTCATGCCTAAGGATCAGTCCTCGCCCTCTTCCTAGGCAAAAGCGCAAAAGCATCGTCGGAGCCGTCACTATCGGAGCCCGAGCCCGAGCTGTCCCCGGCCTCCTCCGCAAATGACTCCGTCCCCGCCTCCGACTCACCATCTCCCGGAACTGGAGCTCGTGAGCTACTCCCCACGTGACCACGTCCCCCTCTAGTACGAGGGAATACCCTGCCATCCCGGGTAGAGAGGGGAGGCCCAACTGGAGCAGCGCCACCCACTGGAGGGATCGGGAAGGGAGGCTGAAAATACGAAGAACAAACACATCAGAAAGCTGTGAGCAGTTTATCAGTATAGAATGCAGTGTATGAGTACAGTGTGTGGATGCCGTGAGCAGTTTATCAGTATAGAATGCAGTGTATGAGTACAGTGTGTGAATGCCGTGAGCAGTTTATCAGTATAGAACGCAGCGTATGATTACAGTGTGTGAATGCCGTGAGCAGTTTATCAGTACAGAATGCAGTGTATGATTACAGGGTGTGAATGCTGTAAACAGTGAATCAGTGCCAGATGTAGTGTATAAGCACAGTGTATGAAAGCCGTGAGCAGTTTATCAGATTTTTGTGCAGTATAGCAGACGGTGCGAAACAGAGTATGATTTGAGACTGTGGTCAGTAGAATATACCGGCAGGCCGTAGACGGCCAAAGCGTCGAGAGTCCGCTGCAGCATCCCCATCAGGGAGGCATTCAGCTCCACAGACTGACGGGTATACTCGGAGGAAGCCTGCAGAAGTATTAAATACATCAGTATTCTGTGGGATATCTGAATGAACTGAAATGAAATAACAATGCAAGATGCAGAAATAAAGCAGTACATACCGGAGGCAAGTCAGGAATACCAGCCAACTCATGACCAGCCGGGGGAGGAGCAAAAGGGATCTGGTAGGTCTCCCCACTCTGCCCCCTGTATGTCAGCATGGTAGGCAGAGCGGGCCAGCCCGTCCCTCGTCCCCTCTGCACTCCCCTCCTGCCGCGAGCTCGAGCCCTCTGTGACGACCCCACTCCTGCTCCTGCCTCTGCCCGGGCCGCGGGCGCCGCAGGTCTCGCTGGATCAGCTCGGGAGCCCCTGCTCAAAGGCCGCATCAAGAAGGTCCGGACGTACTCTGGGTAGTCGCCCTCGCCCCTGTAGCCATCCCCGTCCCAGCCAAGGGTGTAGTCCTCCATCTGCTGCAGAGAAAACCTCTCGGTGTCCCTCATGTGCTCGGGAGGGTGAACCGGGACTATCTGCTCTGGCAACCCGAGGGTCTGGCGCAGAAAACGCTCCCCCAGGTACCAAGCCCGACAGACCGGGCCCTCCAGCAAAATCCGGTAGCGCGAGGTCTCGATCGCGCCGGCATACCGATCTCGTACCACCACTGGTAGTGGAGCCCACGGCTGCCAGGTGACCTGAAATGAAATACAGTTGATTATCTACTGATATAGAAATGTACGCTTGAAAGCGAAGCTTAAACGGACTGTAAGTAAAACATACCTCGGTAGGGGTGATGGTGTCGAAAAAACGGCAGAAGAAGCTAAAAGTGTCCCGGGGCCTCCGGACGCATCGCCCGTCGTAACGGCGAGAGAAGGGGACGACCAGAGGAGTCTCCGCCTCCGGTACTGGCTCTAGTCTGGGGAAGTAAGCGTACACCCACAGCTGCAAAACAGACGTCAGTATGACTATCAGATCAATTAGGATACAGAATAAAGCAGAAATAACGAAGCCGTGTGTTGTGCAGTGTAAAGCAGAATGTGTGTGTGCCGTGTGTACAGTATACAGTCAGTGTAAACCAGAGTATGTGTGTGCCGTGTGTACAATATACAGACTACAGTGTGTGCAGTGTGCAGAATACAGAAAGTATAGTGCAGAAATGTAAAGCAGAGGAGAAGACGTACCTCCCAGGCTCGCCAGTAGCCTCCTAGCAGCTGTCCACTGCCACGAGAAACGGAGCTCATGTAGCCATAAAGGGTGGCCAGACCCGCGCCACCCCAGTCATACTGCACAATCCGTCGGACGTCCACCAGCGCGCTGAGAAGACAGAGAGGCACGGTGTTCGCCCGGTCGGCGAAGAGGGTGGTCCCTAGCAGAAACATCAAGAAGCCGCGGGCATACTGCTCTACGGCCGTCTCGGTCATCGGAGCCGCCGCCTCCAACGCAGGCTGCACCCTAAACTGCACCTCGAACCAGGAGTAGCGGACGAACCCTGGACGAGCAAGTGGTGGCGCCTCGCCAAGCAGGTAGACCTGAGCGGCGGTCCACTCGTCCATATCTGTATCGAAGGGGATCGGATCACCCCCCACCCCGATGCCGGTAAGCATCGAGAAGTCGTAAGGGGTCATCGTCATGTCCCCAGTCGCTGATAAGTGAAATGAATCGGTGGTGTCCCACCACCTCTCTGCCAGGGCGGCAAGAAGAGGTCTGCAAGCAGAGAGCCTGGAGAGTCCCCTGCAGAAGGTCCCAAAGCCGGCCCGATCTACAATGCGGCTAACGGCGTCAGGCAGCTTGGTGTACCAATCGCGAGCAGTGACGTTCCCATACCCACGGAGAGTATGAGAGTCTCCATGTAGTCAAGAAATTGCAAAGCCATATGAAGATATGCAGTTGGTACAAATCTAGTATGCGTACAGATTTTAAAAAAAAATTTCAAACAGAGACCGGGTACCGGTGTGCTTACAGTAAACTACAAGTGCGTGATGCGTCAGTGTGTTTTAGATGCTCCAGTATAAACTTGGTGCATGGGTGCACATTTTTCAGGTTCAAGCAGATATCGGGTTTCAGCGTACCAGTGGGTGGGCTACGGCCTGTGATATGTCAGTGCTCCTATGAGGATCAGTGTAAATAGCATGTGTGCGCGTTTTTCAAAGTTCAAATAGAAGCCAGGTCTCGGTATGTTTTAGTGAACTACGACGTGTGATGTGTTCGCATGCTGGTGTAGTTTTGTGCAGATCTAGCATGCGTGCGAGTGTTCAGATTCAAATAAGTACCGGGTGTCGGCGAATTGACAATGCAATGTGTGCCGTGTGTTTGGGTGATTCAGACTAGTGCAGTGTGTGTGCATGTGCGTCGGTCCTAAACAGATGTCGGTTGTGAGTTTGCCTACAATCAACTACAATACAGTATATCAGAACTAAGCAGTTAATGGTTTCAGTTAGCTACGGCAGTTGACAGGAAATCCTACGTTGCAGAAAATAAAAGACGAGGATGTTACCTCGGCGGCGCCAGAAGACAAGTGGGAGGCCGGCTCGCGCAGCAAAAGCTCCGGGTCCAAAGCCCTGTCGAAGCCGCGGAAATGGCGAAGTCCATCGGGTGGTAGCACGTGGATGGCCGGGCGATAAGTCGCCGGATCGAATGGTCGCTCGCTCAGCGGGAGGAGCTCGACCCTGGGATCCATCTCGTGATCCGGGGGAGTCCCAACAGGAGGAACATCGTCTGCCATAGTGCTGGTGGCAAGAAAATGACCGGAAGACGAAAACCGGGTCGGAATACGAAAAGTCAACCGAAAAAGTAAACCCCGAGAGGGTCGGAAATGACCGGGAAGGTCGGGAGATGAAAGGACACGGAAATGTAGAGAAAATCAAGGGGAACAAGTCCCGAAAAGGCGAAAATAGCAAAAGAGGCTCCGAAACGGAATTTCAATCGGTCGAAAATGTCCGAAACGCGATGAACTTCGCGAATCGAACGACGAAAATGAGACGAAAACACAGAGAAACGAGGAAACAAGAAGGAAACGAGCTCTAGAGAGGGAGAGAAAGTATTTTCAGCGGTTTAGAAATGAGAAGAATAGGGTTTCAAACCCTATTTTAAAACACCCGAGGTGAAATGGCAGTTCTGCCCCCGATCAGGCATTTTCTGCCGGTCGGCACTATTTTGTGCCGGTCGGCACTTTTTTGTGCCGGTGGATTAGTTTAGGCAGCCGGTGGCAGCCGGTGACCACCCCACCCAGCCGGTGGTGCTCCCAAGAATGTTTTTAGGCAAGATGAGGGGTTTTGGGTCTCCAAAGATCAATAAAATACAAGAAAGTGCATCTCCGATGCTCAACCGGCCTCCGTTTCGACTTCGGACTCTGTCTGCTGTGAGTGGCACTCAAATTCAAGCGAAGATTGTATCCTTTTGTATCCTTTTTGTCTTTTACAAGATTCAAAAGTTGCCCTGTGCACATCGCACGCATCCATTACATTGTCCGGCGCATCGTATCGCGCCATCTTGCACGTCCCTTGCGGCTTGCACCGTTTTGCATCGTCATGTGGCATGCCTGTCACGTGCTTCATTTTGCATTTCATTTTGATCCACGTGAGGTGTACTACCTCACGTGCTTCATTTTGCATTTCATTTTGATCCACGTGAGGTGTACTACCTCACGTGCTTCATCTTGCATTCCATTTTGATCCACGTAAGGTGTACTACCTCGCGTGCTTCATTTTGCATTTCATTTTGATCCACGTGAGGTGTACTACCTCGCGTGCTTCATTTTGCATTTCATTTTGATCCACGTGAGGTGTACTACCTCACGTGCTTCATTTTGCATTCCATTTTGATCCACGTGAGGTGTACTACCTCGCGTGCTTCATCCTGCATTTTGTTTTGCATTCTTGCATCTATGAGGTATGCATACCTCGTCTTGTATCTCGTTTTGCGCTTCTTTGCGCTGACCTGCGGGCCTCATTGTTTTATTCCACACAACGGGTCCGGCGGGACCGAAAACACGCACGGTCCGGCGAGACCTTAAACACGCACCGTCTAGGAGACCTTAAATCCTCGGGGGGTGCAAGACCTTCGGTACATTAAGATGCACCTCATTGCATTTCGCATGCATTTCATTCGCGCTATTTCGCGCATCGCGCCGTTTGGCGCACCCTCATTGCACTCCATTTTCCATCTTTTGAGACACGCACGTCTCGCCTGCCCCATTTGCACCCGCGTGCGTTACTCGTTTGCATCACATTCACTTAAGTGTTGCATAACAGTTACCCCGCTTGGTCTGGCGAGACCTTAAACACGTGCGGTCTAGGAGACCTTAAATCCTCGGGAGGCGCGAGGCCTTCGGTGCATTAAGACGCACCTCGTTGCGTCTAGCGTGCGCTTCATCGCACCATCTTGCACCCTTCATTGCATTTGGCATGCATTCCACAGCATTGTTTTGCGCATCTCATCGTTGCCCCCCGGGTTTAGCGAGACCTTAAACCCGTTTGACTGCATTGTCATGCATTTCATTGCAAGCATTGTCATGCATATTCTGCTCTCTAACAGTTGCCCCTCATTGCATTTGGCATGCATTTCATCGCGCTATTTTGCGCACCACACTTGCGTTGCCCCGAAACGAGAGTCCGGCGGGACCAAAAGTACGCTCGGTCTAGGAGACCTTAAATCCTTGGAGGGTGCAAAACCTTCGATACATCGGCATGCGTGCCCCATCCGCATTATCATGCATCGCATTGTAAATATTGCATTGTCATGTATCATTGTAGGTAGCGCATATATCATGCATCATTTGCATTTCAAAAACCAAAAAGCAAAAAAATCATGCATCATTTGCATTTTCAAACAAGCACAAAAACAACATGCATTGTCATGCATACATTTTGCATTCCGGTCTAGGAGACCTTAAATCCTCTGAAGGTGCGATTCCTTTGGTGTTTGTCGTGCCCGAACGACTTCCATGCTTGCGGTGAGTTCCTAGAAGACCGATGGGGACGGTGAAAACTAGAGTTTGAACGGCTTGTGCCTGGAACGCAAAGGTTCGGAATTTCCGAGATTAAAGTCTGGTTTAAATACCCAGGGGGTGAATCCTCGGCTTGAACTCTGTATGGAAGCCCCATAGGTTGAGGCGGCGTGTTTACGCCTCGATTCTGGATACTGAACCAACCTAGTATATCGCCCTGCTGGTAAGATAGGGAAAACGGCAATCATGGTCATTGCATCATCTGCATTGTCATGCATTCCATCCATTCCATTGTAGATAGCGCATTATAGGTTGCATGCATTTCACTGCATCACCTTCCATCCATGGCTTGCGCCTTTCCTTGTCGAGCTTGGTCTGGTATGTGCCCCTACTTTTCACGTCAAAACATAGTTCTGTGTGCGCTCGCGCCGTGATGGCTTCGACACCTTTTCTATGTTAGACGCGGCTTGTACGCGTACATGCCTTTCCTAGGCAAGATTTGGTTTGGCTTGCGTGCCATATCCATTGTATCCATTCCATTGCATGCATTCCATTGCATCACCTTCCATCCATGGCTTGCGCCTTTCCAGGTTGAGCTTGGTCTGGTATGTGCTCATACTTTTCACGTCTATACACTCATAGTTCTGCGTGCGCTCGCGCCTTGAGGGCTTCGACACCTTTTCTATGTTAGACATGACTTGTACGTGTACATGCCTTTCCTAGGCGAGATTTGGTTTGGCCCGCGTGTCATATCCATTGTATCATTTATCCTTTTTTATTACATTGTAGTGTAATTGTTGCATCCGGCATTAGGATCATCATTCTTTCCCCAGCGGGTCGTCACCCCACTTATGTCATTCCACCCAATACTTGTTCTTGTGTCTGTCTACATTACTCATAGTTCTGCGTGCGCTCGCGCCTTGAGGGCTTCGACACCTTTTCTATGGTAGACAGACTTGTTACCTCCATCAATCTATTTGACATTTGTGTGGTTTCGAATCGCTCATGAATGAATCATGATTCAATTGCCTTGCATGTAGTTTGCATATAGTTTCAATTGTATTGCATTTCCATTTGCATTGTTCATACATAGTTTTGTATACATTGCATATCATTTTGCATCCATTCTGCATTGTCATGCATGTTGCTAACAATATTGTACCTGTTAAGTTTGCTTTCTTTGCAGGCACGATATTGTATGTACGGTTCATTTACCGCTGGTGGAACCAGGCGAGCCGCACAGGTATTGTATCTCCCGAGTGAGACGTTTTGAGAATTTCATAATTCTCTTACAGCCTTTCTGCATTGTAGTGTAGACTGTTGCATGTTAGCTTATAACTGTTGCATGCGTGATTCATTACAGCTTTCTTTGCATGATCATAAGTTATGCTCGGCCTCTTGCATTTTCAGTTGCATTTTGCCCCTGCCTTCGGGCGCATATCTTACTTGTCTTGCATGATTGTCCCAGTCTTCGGCCTTGTCAAAAATGGGTCGTCTCTGGGCTTTGACATTCACTCCCGTCATTGTTATGACTTTCGAGTTCTGTCAAAGAGGGGCAACTGTAGACACCCCATTTTTGACCGTCCTCAAGACTTGACGTCACCGTTGGAACACTCGGTGATTATCCATACTTGTGTTCGTTTGGCGTTCCCGGAGTTCTCGGCTCGCGCGCCTTGCCTCAGGACCTCCGAACTCGACCGTTTTGTGTCTGGTTTTGCACCAAACACTTGTGTTTTGCCTTGGAAGGGAAGGGGATGCTTTGTGAGGCATTCCCACACACCATCGGCTGTGGCTAAAGGCCACCGGCTAGCTGGTGTTTCTATCGGCACTTTTTTGAGCCGACCGGCACTATTTTGTGCCGACCGGCACTAAGTTTGCCAAAATGGCACTCTTTGCCGGCCGGGCACTGTTCAGATGCTTTATGAGATATTTTCTCACAGCTGTTCAGCCTTTTGCTCCCCTCCATACACGTGTATGGAGGGATGAGCTTGCTTGGTGGCTAAGCTTGTAAGCTTTTTGCCTATAAGAGAGAAGGCTCCTCCCTTTGCTCAAGGGTTACAAAATCCAAGAGCTTTAGACATTGTTAGAGGGTTAGAGCTCTGTTTTTTTTAGGGTTAGAATAGATATACTTACTATCTCTCTCTTTCTCTTTGTAATCTAGGTGTTTTGTGCCTTACTATTGCACTAAAACACCTAGTGTTCCACCTTTTCTTGGTTCTGAGGTTCCAAAGGTTGGTTCTTGCTGTTTTTGGTTGATTTGAAGCTCAAAGAGGCCATCACTCCATCTTTGTTGAAGAAGGCTACAAGGGTGAGATACTAACTCCCTTTTTCCCCCATTTTTGCACCTTGTTTTTACCTAGTTTAAAACAGTTTTTGTGCTTAGTGATTAACACATAAAATCTCTGTTTTTAAGCCCTCTTTATTGTTCATTAAGAGTGTTTAGTGGTTTGGGTGAGTTTGACCACCCTTAGGCCTTGAAAAGGGCACTTTTTGTGCTATTTTGTGAGAGATCCGAGATTTTGGTGATAGGATCTCTTCACCACTGAAATCTTGAGGGATTTCAGTGGTGAAGAGCATGCCTTGAAGTCTCAAGAAGGAGAGGGTCACCCCCTCTCCTTGATGTCCTTGAAAAGGGCAAATTTTGCTTCCTTATGGAGCTTCATGCTTGAGTGTGTGTTGAGCATGTTTGACTTGTTTTTCATGCTTATATTGCCGTGTTATAACATGATTTCAAGTTGGTTTTGGCCTCTTATACATACTTAGTATGGTTGCCTTGTAATGCCTTGTTATGCCTTAACGTGCCTAGGTTGTGTGCCTTCATTTCTAGCATGTTTTAGACTTGTGTTTGAGAAGCTTGTATGCTTATTTTGCCATGATCTAGCTCTGTCCATAGCCCTTTGGGTCGATCTCATCATGCATTACATAGCTCCTTTGCATTTGGCTTGTTGGCCTTGAGAGTATGTGAGTGTAGCATGACTTGCTTGCTTCATTTTCAATGATTTGAAACCCCTAGCATGCCATTTCAGACCTCATAATATGCTTGTATGCTTGCCTTAGTGGTCTTGTTAATGCTTTGGGAGCATGTGTTGTATGCCCTTTGTTTTGACCATTGTGCATGCCTTCATGTTCAAACCTCTTAGATGCCATCTAAGTAGCTCTTTGGCCTTGCTTTAACATGCTAAGAACCTGTTTTTGGTTGTTTGATGCATGCCATGTGTGTTTGTGCTAAGTGTGGTTTAATGCCCTATTGACTTGCTTTAAGCCTAGGCCATTTGCATGCTTTGTTTGGCATGCTTCATTGCATGATTTGGCATCATGTTTGACATGGATTTCAGAGCTTTTCATGCATGCTATTAGCCCATGTTTGTGCCTCTTAAGTGTGCATGAGAGTTGCTTTTGTATGCCTTGGGTTTGGACCTTAACAATTGCATGTGTGTGAGTTTGTTTAGTCTCCATTCCTAGGCACTTTGGCCACTGATTTTGGGCCCATTCGAGATGCCTAATTCATATCTAAGTCCATCATTTCATTGGTCTGCATGCTTGTCTTGTATGCTTGCTTGAATGCCTTGCATAAGTACCATGCCATGATCATATCGCATATTAGATGACATGTCTAGGATTGCATCACATTGGCATGCATGTTAAGCCTCTTGAAGTGAGTTTGATAGAGGTTTAGCACACTTGTTTGTTTATGTGGTTTGCATGCATTTGAAATCAAAGTTGCATCCTCGGTTCTTTGGGCCATCATGCATGGAAATGCGTGATTGGTGGTCCGAGAACCGAGGCACATCTTCCTTCGAGTCCAAAACATGATAAGGAGTGTGTTTGATGCATACATGCCTTGAATTACATTGCCATGCAAGTTGTTGCCCTCTGCTGCTGTGAGTTGTAGGTTTTGCAGGAATTTTGTGCCGACCGGCACTGTTCAGTGCCGACCGGCAGTAAATTGGCAGCCGATAGCTTTATTAAGTGCCGGTGGCCATCTCCTTCAGCCGGTGGTGTTCTATCTCAGCCGGTAATGATCTCCAGTACCTAAGGAAGTGTTTCTGAGACTTTGGCAGCCTTCAGAGGAGGGTAGCAGGGAAAACAGAGGCACGCTTGCATGACAGTGCGATTCCGAGCGAGTTCCGGGCACGCGACGCATTTGAACCCTCATCCCGAGGCCATTTACTGCTTAATTAGATTAATTAATTTATTTAATTAATTTAGTTGATTTGTAATATTTAATTAGCTAGAATAGTTAATTATTTATTTGGTTCTGTATTATTCGGTCCCTCCGAGGGAGGGCAAAACTGTAATAAGTGTGTGTGAGTGGGTGTATGTCTTCCAACCCCCGCTTCTTTCTCCCTTTTATTTACCTGCTCATGATGGTAGATTAGGGCACATCTAAATTAGCATACCTTATGCAATGCATGCGTGCATTCATGCATTTGTTTACATGCATTCAGGCTCGGCACATCATGCAAACTGCATCGTACTTTCAATTCCAAATTGAATACGTGATAATTGTTGCATCTCATGTGCCATGTTTAGGGTTAGCCGAGCCTGTTTAGATTACACCCCTGTATGTGATGCATTAGCCATTTAACATGAACTAGGACATGCATGTTTGCTAACTAGTTTATTGTTTTGGCGCGGAGTACGATGTAAGTATTTTATGCTTTAGCATACCACATGCGTGTGAGTGTTGTCATGACAGTATGCTTGCCATGCGGCTAAATGCTTATGTGTTATATACTATTTGAATGCCTGTGGGTGGAGGTTGGATTGCGTGAGTTGGAACAATTCATTGAAATCCGCATTTTAGCCTACTTACGAGTAGCACAAAAAACCAACACGTTTTTCGAGACAAAACGGATATGCAATGTTTACTTCCAAATTAGGCAATTTAGTCTATACTTGTTTGCCGTGCGCATAACATAGTAATTCTAGGCTAATAATTGGAATAAGAGCACGTAACGTTTTCAAAATCGGATATCACGGTTAGTAGAGGCCGGTCTTCGAACCGGGCGAAAGGGGGTGCTCATAGCTGACCTTCCCCGCTCGTACCCAAGCTCCCGAGCCAAGACCACTTTGGTGATGACGGACACGTGGCCTTCGGCACCGAGTCAGGGTTTCCTAAATTTCCCAATTAAAAAATATTTAGGTGGCGACTCTGTAATCTGGCAAAGCAGTCCATGTTTGGCACTTCTTTTCAAAATCTGTTTTTCTTCAAAACGATTTGCCGGATTTGGACTCTTTGGTTCAGATTTAGAACCTACACAAATCGAGTCCGAACTGTAGAGTGAAGGCCCACGGGCGCGTCTACAGTGTGCTAGAATGAGTAGAAATATGGTGTGTGAGTCCGTTCAGAACGAGTAGATAAACATGCATAGCGAAAGCGGAAAATGTACGAAAAATGCAGAATATATTGCAGAAAATGCAGAAAGAAAAGTACATACCTCCCGTGCTTGATGAGAGAGGTGGGAGTCCGGCTCCCGCAATAGCAGATCCACAGGTGCTCGAGCATCAAAATCGGTGAAATGATAGAAAACTGCCCGAGGGAGGATGTATGTCAGAGGGTCGTACCTCTTGGGAATGAACGGCCGAACCCTCAGGGGTAAAGACATGATGTCTGGATCATTTCCGACACCTGGAGAACCTCCGCCATGGGGAAAATGACCCGCCATCTCAAGAAATCTGCAAAAAGGAGCAAAAATGAACAAAATGAGCCAAATTGGAAAAAGTCAACAAAAGTCAACTCTCGGGAAATGAAAAAGTCAACAAAAGTCAACTCCCAAGAAAATCTTCCAAATGTTGAGACAAACTTACCTCAAGTGGTGAAAATGAGAAAAGAAACTCCGAAATCAAATTTTAATCGGTCCAAAGTGAAGAAAACTGAAAGTTTTCGCGAAACAACTTTGCGTGGGACGTTGGAAAACGCATATAGAGCGCAGATCTGAGAGAGAAAATGGCCTAGGAAGGAGGAGGAGGCAATTTCGGATCTGAAGTTATGAGGAAAAGAGCTTTAGACATGTGCATTTAAAGAAACAAGGATGAAAAGTCAAAACTACCCCTGATTTGGGCTAGGTGGTCGGTCGGCCACCTTTTCTGGTAGGCTGACCACCCCCCTTGCCTCAAACCTGGTCGGTGGCCTCCAATAGCCTCCAAACCTGGTCGGTGGTGTTCCCAAGGTGGTCTCCAAGGTCTCTTTGAACCCTCTGCAAATTTTGGTAGTGATCGGAGTCCCCGGCACCCGAGAAAGTACAAGAAAAGTGCACTTTTTGTCGCGAAATCCCTCCGCGAGAACTTCAACTCCAACTTTCGATGCGTGTTTCATCGTTACTCGTCAAGAGCGAGGTGTATTCTTTTGAATATGTTGTGACCCTTCCGGGAGGTAAACCGGAGGTCGCGATTGAGTCACACTCGCCGAAACTTGCATTTCTTTGCTCGTTGTTTCGTGTCAAACATGCATTCGAGTTTGCGCTTATCCTGCACTGTTATGCACGTCACTTGCATTCTCATGCATACCACTTGCATTGTTGTGCACGTTTCACGAGTGTTGTCATGCCTCCGTGCTTAACTTGTGTTGTCACGCACATTTCTTCTCGCATTGCGATGCATTTTCCTATCGGCACCATGTTTGTCGGCGTCCGATGTAGCGTTGAACATATGTTGCTAACTATGTTGTGCTTGTTGAGCTTCTCTCTTTTGCAGGCACGATATTGTATGTACGGTTCATTTGAAGCTGGTGCAACCAGACAAATCGCACAGGTATTGTATCTTCTCCGTGTGAGACGTGGCAAGAATTGAATAATTCTCCGCATTCTTAAACTGCATGAAATGTAATTGTTGCTTTGCATTCTTGCTTAAAACTGTTGCATCTATTTGTGAATACTTGCTTCGTTACAGCTTGCTGCTTTGCATAATCATGAGTTACGTCCGGCTTAGTGCATATCGTTTTGCATTTTGCCCCCG
This sequence comes from Camellia granthamiana, assembly GCA_036172215.1. NCBI lineage: Eukaryota > Viridiplantae > Streptophyta > Magnoliopsida > Ericales > Theaceae > Camellia > Camellia granthamiana. Next base: position 24,259,467 of record CM069914.1, read on the forward strand.
CCTGCGGGCATGCCTGCGGGCACATTTCTTTGTTATCTTGTATGTTTGTCTAAGTCTTCGGCCTTGTCAAAAATGGCTCGTCTCTGGGCTTTGACATTCACTCCCGTCACTTATGACTTTCGAGTTCTGTTAAAGAGGGGCAACTGTAGACACTCCATTTTGACTGACCTTAAGACTCAGACGTCACCAATTGAGCGCTCAGTGATGTTGCATATTGTGCTCATTCTGAGGTTGCGGAATCTCGGCTGCGAGCCTTGCCTCCGGACTTCGGGGCTCTTTTGTGCTTTGCCTCGGTTTGCAAACCGGTTCCTGTTTTCTCTGTTTTCTCTTCTCGAAGGGAGGGAGAGGTCTCGTGGACCATCTCCCAGTGGCCGTAGGCTACGTTTCGTGGTCATAGGCCATTTTTCCCGTTTGGAGACCCGTTTCCGGTTTTCGGAGCCATCGGCCGTATGCCTCGGCTCGGAACCGCTTAACTACCTCCGTTTGCTCCGGTTTTTGGCACATACCTTGTTTCCTCCCTTTTGAGGGACACTGTGGCCCGAGAGACCACCTTCGCGGTCATACGCCACTTCCGGTGCCTAACAGCCTATTTTCGGGCCCCCGAACTGCGCGTTTTGGCCCCCGAACCCTCGTTTTGCATCGGTTAGGGTTCATTTTTGGTATGGACCCTATTTTCATTGCTAGGAAGGTGGTAGGATGGTGGAAGACCAGCAATTCTTTCAAAAAACCATTTTCTCTCTCCTCCAGCCGATTTTTCTGACAGAAAGCTGGTTTTTCTCACTTTTGAGCCACAATTTCCGGTTTTTCATACCACCATTGTGTTGTGCTCATCTGGGAGGCCACCAATATGGGTAGGCCAACTAGTATTTCTTCTTGACCCTTTTGAACCTTGCTGGAAAGCTGGTTTTCCTCTCTCTTGGGTCACATTTTCTGGTTTTCCACCATGCAGCTGTATTCTACTCATCTGGAAGGCCACCTTTTCTGGGTAGGCCGACCACCTTTTCTCATTGAACCTTTTGACCCCTGGTCAGCCAACTAGGGGGAAGTGGCCAGCCGACCACCTGAACTGGTCGATCAGCCATCTGCCTTTTGCTCTCTCTGAATGCAATCCAGCTCTGCCAGTTGGGAGGCATTTGGACCATCCTCCATACACGTGTATGGAGGATATTTGAGGCTTCTTAGAGAAGCTTTAGAGCCTCTCCTCTATAAAGGAGAGGCTGATCTTCATTTGCAAGGGTTCAACAATTTTAGCCAAGGCATACATCATTCCCTCCATACTTTCACTATTCTAAGCTCCAAACCCTAATATTCTTGCACCATTTGCACTACACCTCATAGACTACCACCTCCACCCTCCATCCAAGTATCTTGGAACTGTTTTTCAGAGGTTGAGGGCTCCCTTCCTTGGTCCAGAAGCTGCTGGAGTCATTGTCTACAAGGGTAAGTCTCCATTTTCCCCATTTTTGCATTATTTTGCTCCATTCCTTAGCCCTATTTGCAAGCATTTTTGGGTTTTGTCATAAACTGAAAAGTGTCTTATTTTGAGCTCCTCTTGATGTTTTGAGGTCTTCTACCTCCTTGTATGCTCTATCCCTCTTTGTAGGCTTGTTTTGCTTCTTATCTTAGCCTTACTTGTGAGCATTTTCGAGATTTGTCATAAACTGAAAAGAGTCTTATTTTGAGCCCCTCTTGATGTTTTATTAAGGGCATTTTTCTGTTTGAGGTCATCTACTTCCTTGAATGCTTGTTTGCCTCTTGTTTTGAGCCTTGCATCTAGGCCTTTGTTGCATGCTTTGTTTGGCCTGCTAGCCACTGAAATCCAGTGGATTTTCAGTGGCTAACACACTATTTTGAGAGCCAAAATCAGAGGGGGGTGATCCCCTCTCTCCTTGTCTTGTTTGTTGGCCCTTTTGGCCTTCCAAAGGGGCTCCATCTTGCATACTTTGAAGTCTTGTTTCAGACCCTATTTTGTGAGTTTTGAGGTCTTCCTTAGCTCTGTCCAAAGCCCTTTTGGCCATATTTGTGTCCCTCATGCATGTGTGGAGCAATCCTCCTTAAGGCCTTTAAAGGGGACCTTTCATTGCATGCTTCATTGACCAATTTTAGGGCCTTTTTGGTGACTTTTAGGGCTGTCATAACTGTGTTCCAGAGTTGGTTTTGCCATTTTACATGTCTATCTTGTATGTGTTGAGTAATCCACCTCATGGCCCTCCAAAGGAGCCCATCATTTTTTGCATGCATTGGATACATTTCAGTGGTTATTTGGGCATGTTTTAGCATAACATGTTCCTACTTGTGGCTGGTTTAGTGACCTCTCTTGTGCTTCATATACATGCCATGTAAACCATACTTACTAGCCTATGTCGCATGTTGTTTTAGCCCTTTATGTTAGCACTTTTTGGCCATGCTTGAAACTGATTTGGTGCATGTTTAGGACTTCCTTGGCTCTGTTTTCATGCCTCATGGTCAAATAATGCTTGCTTTGCCTACTTGTGGTTCAATGCATTTGCCTAGTTTTGAGTTTCGGGGCCTATTTCATGCATTGGGCGACATATTTCCATGATTCGGGACCACTGAGCATCTCATTTCAGAGCTTGAAATTGCATGTTTGTATGTCATCTTTCATCCCTTGACATGCTTTGGTAGAGTGGCATTTGATACCTTAGGAACGGTCCCTTGCATCGTACATGTTTACATTTGTTTCGATTGTCTCATTTCCATCACATGGCCACTGATGTGAGTGTGGCTGAGCTCCACTCATATTGGTGTAAGTCCATCTTACATTGTGTATGCCATTTTAGTCCATAGCATTGCGTATGCTAGGTTGCATGCTAGTGCATTGTGCATGCCATGTTGTGTCACGTGCATTGTGTATGCCATTTTAGTCCATAGCATTGTGTATGCTAGGTTGCATGTTAGTCGCATTGTATATGCCATCTCATTGCATTATGTTTGGAATAGGGTTTAGTCTAAATACGAGAAACGAGGGACGTTTCGTATTCAAAGTGACGGAACGTAGCTCAATTCCCGGTCGCCGACACTCCGGATTATCCATGATGGAGTCTAGGCCTTGTTGTGTTTTCATGTGCATTCATATCACATCGAGTCGTGCATTTTGACTCCTCGGCCATCATGCATCAAGATGCGTGATTGATGGCACGAGGATCGAGGTCGTGCATACATATGTAAAAATACTTTGCCATGCCCCTTTCTTGCTCTCTGTTGCAACAAATCAGAAATCAGCAACTTCCTAAAGCCTTGCACAGCATTCCCGGATTAATTGCAAACAGAGGCGAATCGGGGCATCGCAATGGATTTCCGCGCCAAGCAACTCAAGCATGCATCATTCATCATTCGGAACAGAGCTGAGGCGGTCCATTGCTTGCATGCTAATTTACTTGTTTTCCTAGTTAATTTGTTAATTAATTAGGGTTTTGTATTTATTCGGACTGTATTATTCTTTTGGACCCTTCGAGCGAGGGCACAATTGTAATAAGTGTGCGTGTGTGTGATGTATGTCTTCCAACCCCACATCTTTCTCCCTTTTATTTACCAGCTTATGATGGTTAGTTTAGGGCATGTTTCAATTAGCATACTTATGCTCGCATGTTTGCATCCATTCATCTGTCTTGCATGCACCGGGCTCGGCGCATCATACTAACTGCATTGTATTTCAATTCCGAGTTGAATACGTGTTTCAGTTGTTGCAGTTCATATGCCATTTTAGAATAGCCGAGCCTATTATAGTTGCATTTTTGCATGTGTTGCATTAGGCATCTCAGCATAGTTAGGATCCATGTATGTTTTCTAATTGGCTTCTTTCTTTGGCTTGGAGTACTCGGTAAGTGTTTATGCTTTAGCATCCTTGCATGTGTGTGAGTGACTGCCATGATAGAATGCTTACCATGAGGCTATGTGCTTATGTGATATACCTGCCTGAATGCCTGTGGGTGAAGGTTGAATTATCTGAATTGGAATAATACATTGACTGTGAGTTTTAAGCCCACTAGATAGTGGCAAAACCATCTTTTCTAAGCCCACCTGAGGGTGGCAAATCCACATTTTAGCCTACTTGCGAGTAGCAAACCGCTTTAAAAAACAAGCATAAAATGTTTTGTTCCAACTCAGACGATCCAGTCTATACTTGTATGTTGTGTGCATTACGTAGTAAATCTAGGCTAATAACCGGAATAAAAATGCATAATGTTTTCAAAACTCGATATCATGGTTAGTAGAGGCCGATCTTTGATCAGGCGAGCGGGGGTGCTCACGAAGTGACCTTCCCCAATCGTACCCAAGTTCCCAAGCCGAGGCAACTTTGGTGATGATAGACACGTGGCCTTAGGCAACGAGTCAGGGTTTCCTAAATTTCCCAAAATAAAATATTTAGGTGGCGACTCTACATCTGGCGAAGCAATCCATGTTTGGCACTTCTTTCAAAAAATCTGTTTTCAAAAAACGATTTGCCGGATTTGGACTCTTTGATGATTCATCGGTCTTGCATTGCACTCTGCGAGATTAGATACAGGACCGTGACATTGAGTCCTGAATTGTAGTGAGCCCAAATGTAACAACCCACATTTATGGCTTAGTCATGTTCATGTGCATTCATATGCTTTTGCCTTGTTAAGTTAACATGTATGAACCTTGTCTTGTGTTGCATGTATTTGATTTGTCTAAGTGTATATGTATGCTTCGTTCCTCCCTTGTTATGTTAAGCCTAAGTTATGTTAAGACTAAGTCATGCCAAGCCTAAGTCATGTGAAGCCTAGGTTGATCCAAGCCGAGGTCATCTTAAGCCTTTAACTGTTTTGGAATCCCTTTGTTTGATCTCTACCTTTGTCCTGGCATATTGGCCGAGATGATTATCATCTGGACCGAGGTGTGTATCGCCGAGGCCGAGGTGTGTATTATCTAGGCCGAGATGTTATCTTGAACCCAAGTGATCTTGCCCTGGAAGTGGTATGACCTAGACCGAGGTGTGGCACATCTGGGCCGAGGTGTGGCACAGTTCAGTCAAGTGTTGTCCTTCCTAGCCGGATCATTGTCATTGTAGTTGCCGAGGATCTGTCCTCCCAAGCCGATGTCATTGTTAACTTACTGCCGAAGTGTTTTCTTAGCTGAGATCATTGTCCTTTGTTTTGCCGATGTCTTGCCCTCGCCGATGTCTTGTCCCTTGCCGATGTCATTCCTTGCCGGAGTGTCTAGCCACCAAGCTTGCTGAGTACGTTTTGTCAGGGACTTGTCTTGTCAATCAGTCACCTTTTGAGGAGGACCAACCCGGTAGTGCCACGTGGCCGAGCTGAGTGTTAAATCAGCCGTTAGAGAGAGAAACCTATCATTTGTTGTGTTTTGTTCTAAGGAAGTAGAGAGAGAAGCTCTAAGGAAGAGGGAGAGGAGTCCTAGAGAGAGAGTAGAGATCCAAGCTTGATTCCGAGAGATCCAACCGTTAGATTCGTGTTCTAAGGTTAGATTCTTGATCCTCTCGTCTTGTTCCTTATGTTTATGTTGTTACATTGCATGATTGAATATGTTTTGAAAGCCATGCATCGTTTTGAAGCTCGGTTTTGGAAAGAGAAAATGGTATTCATGTGTTCTTCAAGAAAGGCCATGTTTTGATCCGAAAGCTCATGCCAAGATTCATGTTTTCATGTTTGTTTTTGTACGATCTTCAAGTATGGGTGCCCAGGTCCATGTTTTCGAACTCATGGCATGAAACCCCAGATTTTGTATAAGCAAGTTATGATTTTGGCATTCATCTCGTACTCATGTTCTTTATGTTCATGTTCATGTTCTTCACGGGTGGAAACCCAGATTTCCAGACTTCACTTCCCGAAGTGTAGTCGCCGAGATCATTCTCACCTAGACCTCACACTTAGGCCAGGCATCGTATCTCACCTTGGCCTACCTTGCATGATCGCTTGCACCTTTGGTTTGTCTTGTATGAACCTCGGCATGCGGTTGCACGCCGAAGCCGTGGCAACCACACCTCGGCTAGGAGGTGTGGGACCTCGGCAAAGGCTTGGTTGGTACCCAGCATGTCTCCTTGACATGTAAAACAGTGTTTTGACTCCCAGCATGTTTTCCGAGATCATTTGCATGCATGTAAGGCTTGTTCTGAGAAGTATGTTCAGTAGGCTTGTTATGTGTTTGTAGGACTTGGACCTTTGCTGTGAATCCGACGTCCCAAGAACTATGTGAGTGGTACTTTTAATAAAGTTATGTTATAAGGTTTTGATAAGCTTTGTTTCGCCTTGTTTTGAAAAGGATTTGTTAAGCATGAATGATTACTCGTATTTTTATGTATTAAGAATAAGTTTTGATTGCTAAGTATGAGTTTTGTTTTGGAGTCCTTCCGTGCCAGGGGACTTTAAGCATAAGTGGCACAAGTCCGTACGTGCTAGGGGACTTAAAGCATTGGTAGCACAACCTTTTTGGAGTCCTTCCGTGCTAGGGGACTTAAAGCCTAAGTAGCATAGTCCTTCCGTGCTAGGGGACTTAAAGCCTAAGTAGCATAGTCCTTCCGTGCTAGGGGACTTAAAGCCTAAGTAGCACCTTTGTTTTGCCACCGACGGTCTATGAACGGGTGGGTATGTTTTGTTATAAGTTAAGCCAAGCACACGTTTTGATGCAAGTTATGCTAAGTTATGCTAAGTATAAGTTCTGTTTCGGATGGCATTCTTGGAACCGTCCTTTCGTGTTAGGGGACGCTAAGCCTAAGTAACACCGTCCTTTCGTGTTAGGGGACGTTAAGCCTAAGTAACACCGTCCTTTCGTGTTAGGGGACGTTAAGCCTAAGTAACACCGTCCTTTCGTGTTAGGGGACGTTAAGCCTAAGTAGCACTCTAAGTATGTTTTGATGCAAGCTATGCTAAGTTCATGTTCTGATACAAGTTAAGTTAAGTGCATGTTTTGCAAGTTACGTTAAGTACATGTTTTGACACAAGTATGCTAAGTATATGTTTTGATGCAAGCTAAGTTATACGAAGGGTTTTGAACAAGCTATGCTATAGGTATGTTTTGAAACAATTATGATATGTATGTACTGTTTTGACACGAACCTCGGGATCATTCATTAAACCCTTTATTTCTTGTACCATTCACTGAGTATCCAATACTCACCCTCTCTATATATATGTAGGTTCCAAGCAGGAAGTCGGCTACGCCGAGATGTGTGCATGTGCCCGATGTTTTGTATGCATGTTAGGTCGGCATTGAGGATGTCGGCTGTATGTTTGTATGTCGGCATTTTGTGTTTATGTCGGCAGTTCTGTGGATGATGTTTCTTGACTTGTATATATTGTACTTTGCTTATGTCGGCTTGAGAAGCCTTTTGTCGAGATGTAACGTATATTCTCTAAGTTGTAAAGTTATGTAATGATGTATGCCATTTCATTTGACTTATGCACAGCTCTTATGGACCACTTGTATTTTGTTATTGCTTCCGCTCTTGTTAGCCCCATAGTTTATACTCTGATTGTGTGTGATTTTTGAAAGTTGGCCTTCGGTAACCACGGGTTACTGGCCATCACGGCACCATCCTACTAGGGGCGGGTTGGGGTCGTGACACCAAATGAGCAGAACGGGAATTCATCCTCCCGGGACGTTCGGGGACGTCTACAATTAGCATTGCACCTTTTGAGACCTTGTATGAACGACCGTGTAGATCTCGTGTGTGTTGGACCGAGGTGGGTGATGCACCTATGTTAGGTCCTGAGTTAGTTCAGGAAACGAAAGAGAAGGTTACACTTATTCATAAGAGGTTGATTACGGCTCACAGTCGCCAGAAGAGCTATGCCGATTGTAGGAGGAGACCGTTGTCCTTTAAGGTAGGATATCACATCTTTTTGAAGATATCTTCTAGATAAGGTTTGGGAAGGGTGAGAAGTTGTCCCCTAGGTTTGTTGGCCCTTTTGAGATCTTAGAACGTATTGGAGAGGTAGCTTATCGTTTGGCCTTTTTGTCACTGCTTTTCGGGGTTCATGACGTGTTCTACATTTTCATGCTCTGAAAGTATGAGCTGGATCCATCACATGTGTTTGATTGGACCAAGCTAGAGGTAGATAAGGATGCCTCGTATGAAGAGCGACTGGTTAGAGTCTTAGATACTCGAGAGCACATTTTGCGTGGCAAGATAATTCCTTTGGTAAAGGTGTTGTGGAGACATCACAAGGTTGAGGAAGCAACTTGGGAATGTGAGGTGGAAGTTCGTGAGAAGTATTTGGACCTATTTGTCGATGTTTAAACTTGTATTGAAAATCTTGTCATGTTTTGGAAATATGAATTGTATATTTAGTATTGAGAATATGTTTATCATGGTGATGAGAATGAATGACTGATGGATGGGTTATGGTGTTGAGATTGAATTGCTATCATTGTTGTAATTGGTTTAATTATGATTTTGTTGTTGATTTAAAATTGTGGGGACGAAATTCCTTAAGGAGGAAGGGAGGTTATAGCGATCTGGGCTTAGACCCGACCCATTTAATGCTTTGGAATCTGGGAAACCTTGTCCGTAGCTATTCTTCATTCTCTTTTCTTGCTTTGTGTTGGCTTCAAGGGTCGATACTATCCTTGGTGGTGTCAACATTGCCTCTTTTTCCTTATTTTGTTCTACTCCCAGGGTCGACACCCATCTTGATGGTATCGACACCTCCTTGTTGCTGTGTTTCTAGTGGAGCTACTAAAAAAATAGGGTCGACACTAGTCTTGGTGGTGTCGACACTTGTCCTGATTTTTGGCCTCCAGGGTTGACACCAATTTGGGTGGTGTCAACACCTGTCTTACTGTGTTCCTAGAATTCGCTACTGAAATATAAGGTCAACACCATGGGTTTCTAGGGTCGACCCCTCTCTTCTTGTGTTATTCTGGGTTATCTACTAAAATGTAGGGTTGACACCGCTGCCTCTAAGGGTCGATCCATGTCTGTTGCCAAACACAAGTGTCTCAGCTTTTCTTCTTGAGGGTTGACACAACTGTCGCGAGGGTTGACACCACTATCGCAAGGGTCGACCCTTGTGAGTCAATTTTAACATTTTGTTTGGCTTGGGCCCTAATGTAGACACCCCATTTTTGACCGCCTTTACAACTTGGATGCCACCACTTGCGCACCTAATGATGAATGTATATGCTTGTCAAGTGCTCGGAGTGTCTTCAGTGGAATGCCACAGCTTTGAGCCTTCCAACCCTATACACCTCTTGCCTTGTTTTGGACCACAACCATAGTCCTTCAAGCTTGAAAACCCTTGGAACCTGCCGGCCACCACTTTTGGCTGCCGACCACTTGTTTGGCCTGCCGGCCACAAGTGTTACAGATATTTTCTGCTAACTATGCCAACTGTTGTCACAGATACATGCACTTGCTTACACGTATATGTATTAATATTTCTGAGGGAGTTTGATGTTTGTCTATATATAGAAGATCTCCTCTCTTACTTTCAAGGTTAGAAAATTTTTGAGCAAATTATTTTCTCTCTCTACAATTCTCTCTCTCTCTCTCTCTCTCTCTCTCTCTCTCTCTCTTGTTAGTTATTGAACCTTTGCCTATACACTCTAAACCAAACCTTACCATCTTGGAGCCGAGGTACTTTTGAGCCTACTTTGAGCTCTTGAGGGTGTGTATGTGTTGAATTGTTGCTTAGAAGTGTTCTCCTCTTCAGGAAGTATAAAGCTTGATTTGTTTCCTTGTTTTATTTGCTATTTTTTCGACTATTTTTCTACTATTTTTAGGCTGTATAAACTCTATAATTTTGGACTAAAACTTGTGGCTTAAGGCCTTAAAGGGTGGAGGGGAGGTTCACCTTTTTTTCCACCTTGCTTCTCTAGCCTTTCCCCTTGTCTTTCCCACCTTTACACTTTATCTTCTTTTTTTTATTTGAGCTTCTAAACACGAATTTTTAGAGTTTTTTCAGTGGCTAAAATGTTATTTTAAAGTCCAAAAATAGAGGTGGTAGCCTCCCCTCCTTGTGCCTTGTTTACTAGCTTACATAGCTCCATGTTTTAACTTATTGTTCTAGTTATTTTTGTCTTAATTCTAGTATGTTTTAAGACTGTTTTAGCACTGTTTTAGGACTGTTTTTAGCTGTTCATTGCATTTGAGCCTTGTATTGCATGCGTGTAATGTATTTGTTCTCATAGGTTTGGTGGTTTAGGCCTTAGTCACCAACCTACTTAAATTGATAGCATTTGTTTATTGCTTTCCATACTTGTTTTCACCTCTAATCACTTCTGCAACCTCCATTCTTTATTGGCTTTTGCTGTGCTTTGAAAGTTGGTTCAAGCTAGTTGCTTGTTTAAAACATGAGATTGAGGCCTTGTGCTTAATGGTTTAATCCCTTTGGAGGTTCATTACAATAGCATGACACTTCTCTCATGTCTAAAACAACTCTTGGTTTGATGCTTCTTTCCATTGGAGGACTTAAAGCTCACTTTTGGACTTAATTGATTAAGGGATGGTTGGAAATTAAAATGGAGTAATGAAATGAGGACTAAAAATGATGTAAGATAATAATTTGGTTTGGGTTCAATCGGACGTTAATTGAACCCTTGAGTCTTGAATCGTTTCATACTTATTAGTGATGTAAACAGTTCAAGAGTCATTGTCAACCACTTCCCTTGATCAATCCATAATATGGAGAAGGTTTGAGAGTCTTTATATGTTGCATTTATTGAACTTGCACACTTTGGTTCATAGGCCATCATGCAATGAAATTGCATCTATTGATGGTTTGTGAATCAAATTTACTACTCCTTTGAGCTATTTGATGATAAGAAGGGGTAAGTTATGCAAACAACCCTTGAGAATACCATATTCTTGCTTTATTTGCTCTCTATTGCAACAAAAAGAACCAAGATTTTGTGGCCAGCAGGCCAACTTTGTGGACGGCAGGCCATCATTTGTGGCTGGCAAGCCACCACTTCTAGCCTGCCGGCCAACTTTGCAAAACCAGGCAGTAGTTTTTTGGAACAAAATAGAGCTGATTCTAAGATGAAAAATAGTGCAAGTGTTCTACTGTGCAACAGAGGCATCTAATAGCAGAACAGTAGCCTTTTTCAGGTGGAAATCCGTGCGCATGCATGAGCATTTCTCGTTTCTCGAGGCAGAGTAGTTAGAGTAGTTAGCTTAATACTTCTCTTATATTGTATTCATATTGTAATTAGTTAATTTGTAATTCATTAGTTAGTTCTAATTTGTTAAATAGTTAATTAGTGTAATTAATTAGTTAGTTACATAGACTATTTCATTTGTTGTAATAATTAGTTAATTCGTAGTAATTAGTTAGCTAGTTAGTTTATTCGGATCAAGGGCGTCATTTTGACCAGTGGAGATTGAATTCCGACACCATTGATTTTTTGGGTTTTCCTCTATTTTCTTCTTCTCAACTTGATGTAGGGATTTTCTAAGTACAGTATATCTGTTTTAACTTTATTATTTTGTTATTTTGATGAGTTGGAACTATCACTACAAGAAAAGTGGTCTATAACGGCGCTTGAATCAAGACGTTTTAAAAAACGTTGTGTTATACCTCAACAGTCAACACGTTTTTGAAGGCGTGATGCTTGTTGATGGTCTTAATAAGCCAGTCTGTTTAACTTAATAGACACTTAACCCCATTCCAATTACAAAAGTAACACAATCTCTCTCATAAAGTGCTCTTCTCTCTCGCGATTAATATCGATCTCTCTCACCCTAGCTGTTCTTCATCGAACTCGATCTCTCTCTCTCACACAAATCGCAGATCCGAAATCGAAAAAGAAAGTCGATCTATTCTGATTGAAATCCGAACTCGGTCTGATCTGATCTCTCTTGCATTTTGTTAGATCTGATCTCTCTCTCACAAATCGCAGATCCGAAATTGAAAAAGCAAGTCGCTTTTATTTTGTTTTTCATTAACAAGTGTTAATCGGTGTTTGATTTCTTTGTAGGTGGCGAGGAAGTGTAGAGATCAGTTACATGAACTTGTAAAGGAAGAGATAGAGAAGAAGGATTCGAGTACGAAGGAGTGGAAGATCACGATGGAGAGAAGCTTCAATCGCATGGACAATGAAGTGATTACATGGAACGAAGCGTTCTGCGCGCCGAGAAATATCGATTTGAAGGATCTGAGTGAGAAGAAACAGAGCTTCCGGCGGAACGTGGTGTCGCTGGCGGTGGAGCTCAAGGAGGTCTGAAGCCGTCTTGCTTCACAGGAGCAGTCATTTGCTCTCCAAACCCTAACAAGACAGGCATGTGAATTTGTATATTTGTTTATATGTTTCTATGTATATTTGTTTGCATCTGTGTGTACTTTGGAAATGAAATCATTTCATTTCACCTTTTTGTTCGTCTCTGTAAAGTGATGTTCTTTGTGGGACCTTCTCTAATTTTGTGTATTTTTGGTTTTTTTTTTCTCCCTAGGCAGAGGCCAAAGCTAAGAAGATAGAGGAGGAGATGTATAGATTGCAAAAGAGCTTAGAGGAGAGAAATGGGCTGCTTCAAGCATCAGCATCTACTATTGGGAAGGTATGATTTTGCTCTGTTTTCTTTTTATGCACTTGATTGCATAGCATTCTCTTGATTTTTATTAAAGTATATATATATATATATTTTTGAATTTGGTTATTAATTCCATGATTGGGCCTTGATTGATTTTGCATGAGTTTATGTGGTTGATTTGTGTGCGTTTCCAGCATCTTGTTGTTTGAGGCTTCAACTTGCCGAACGCATCTGATCCTCATCTTTTTGGCTTTTCTTGTTTGTTTTCTGGCTGAGTGAGAATATTATAAGAATCATGAGATTCATGATTACATATTATTGTTTCTCTTTGTGGTTTGATTAGTTCAATAACTGTGACTTTATTTATTGGGTAAAGTTGGGAAAAGAAAGAATCATAAAATTAGTTCTATATATTTTTTTATACATGATTTAAGACTGTTTGATATGATAGAATAAAAATGATTATACATGATTTATATTTTTTTATAAATGATTTAAGATTGTTATATATATATTTTTATATTTTTTTATACATGATTTAAGACTGGTTGATATGATAGAATAAAAATGGTTCTGCTTGGTACAATAGAATAAAAATGATTAGAATGCGATGCATATGGGAAAGGGAATGTAATAATCATTCTCATTTAAGGGCTTCTGGTCAGTGCTCACCAGACAATAACAAGAGAGTTCAAGCTTTCACGAAACACTTCTTGAAAGACAATAAGGAAATTTCTAATTTTGTAGGTACATATGTTATAATCCCACATTGGTTAAGAAAAGATTTTAAAATAGCCTTTGGAACATCATACCAAAATAACATCCCACATTACTTACATGACAAGGATAATATATTAGGTGTTTCTCTCTTTTTTACTTACTTTTTATTTTCAATTGAGAAAGATTTCATCAAACCGGACAAATAATAACCAACACAAATTTCTCAGCTTAGCAATCAATATCAACTGCCAACATAAAAGAGAGAAAATAGCCCGTAATGAGAAAAAACAAACTTAGGATTCTTTTGGAAAGTGATGTTTTTTAGTAATTTTTTGACTAAATTTTTAAGTGGAAATGTATAAAGTGTTTTAAAATGATTTTGACTTTTTATGAAAAAATATATACTAAATTAAAAGAAATTTTGACCTTTTTTTTTCAAAATTATATATATATGACTTTTTAGTGCCTACTAATTTTTAGAGTGTTATTACATCTCCCAACATATCACTCTCATTTTGAGAGCCTCTAATTTTTGCACGCTTCAATTCACCCCCATTAATATGGAATGGATCATATAAAAGAAAAATTCACATTTCTCATTCTCCTCTCTCTAAAAAAATACTACATCCCTCAACATATCACTTCTAATAAATAAAAAAAAGAAATAATCAATCATGCTCCAGCATCGGTGTATAGTTTTAAGTTTTAAATGAGCTTTTGATTATTGACTTTGTATTTGGTGTTTTAGTTTTGAGATTGTTTAAATATTTGGTGTTTGGTTGGAGTGAGATTTGATTATTATTTTGTATTTGAGTTTTTGGATTGGAATAAAATTTGATTATTGATTTGGTGTTCATATGGTATTTGATTTTTTTTGGTTTAGGAATTCCTTCAAGCGCAGGGATCAGATTGGATAAAATGTGAGTGCCCAATTTGTCGTAACCAGGCTTGGGGCGGAACACCCAAATCTTGCAAGTTTTAATGTGAGTACTAACCACACATCACATTCCCTTAAGCTGCCTGAAGGATCATATTTCTAATAAGGCTCCCGTCTCTCTAATTATACTAAACAACATTGTCTCGCTTCTTTCCTTCTCCCTCGATATGGGACTCTCTTCTTTCTTACTTTTATTATAGCGACCCCGGTCTTTTCCCATTTGATTATTGTATCTGGACTTATGTTCCGTGGATTTCGTTGTCATATTATTGTTGTTGTCATCCTTTAACGTCATTGTTTGAGTCTTAGGGTGTGTTAGACTTGTTTCGAGTGGGTGGTTTGAGTCTGGGATCAAACCCCAGATTTTTTGAAGTTTCGGCTGTTCCGCTCGAGCGGACCTTCTTGCGCTCGAGCGGAGATTGCACACTTCCAGTATTCTTGAACCCTGCAAAACTTCTGCAGGTGTGATATCTACGCTCGAGCGGGATTTCTGAGCTCGAGCGGGTTGAGCTCGAGCGGTATTGTTGACGCTCGAGCGGGTAGTGTGTTCTTCGCGTGGGTTCTGGAATGGGGGAATCTACGCTCGAGCGGTTATAATTGCGCTCGAGCGGACCTTGTTTTTTGTTCTTTACGCTCGAGCAGGCCTGTCAAGTTTAAATACGCAGCAGCGTGTTTTAAAACAGTTTTTCAGCCCCTTTCAGTTTTTAAAACCCTAGGTTACGAGTTCTCTCTCTCCCAACTCATCTTCTCTCCTAGGTTTCATCTATTTAGAGTGAGTATCTAACCTAGTTCCTTCATTAAAAAGGTAGAGTGGGTCGAGGGCTTCCATTTAATCTGAGCGGTTGTTGATTTGGAGCACTTTGGAGTTTGGGCTATCATCTCCGTCTTCTTCTTTTCGGGTTCTTGCTTCGAGGTAGGGATTTCCTACTCCATTTATACGTTTTAATCCTAAGTGTTGGTATTTTGGTATGTGGGGGTAGTTTGGTAATTTTGGGAGAAACCTTAGGGTTTTGGCTTAGATTAATTTGTATAATTAATTTAAGGGAAAAATGTGGAATTGGGTTTAATTCATGAGATTGGGGAATTTAGTGGTTAATGATGTAATTGGTTAGTTTAAATACTTACCTTTGAGAATGTTGAAATTACATTTGTTGTTATATTTATTTCTTGTTTAGAAATAATTGTTTTGGGCTATCGGTGGAGGATAGCCATGATTGTTGTAGACATTGCATGTGGATTAGGCAAAATTGAAACTAATCATTTGGTTAAGTTGTTGAGTATAAAAGTTGGATTAATACATTAAATTTATGTATTGATTTACTATGTATATGACTTTATGTTTATATGCATTACTTGTGTATGGGAGGAGATAGGGGATGTACTCCACGGTTTAGGGGAAGATGGGGGATGTACCTCTAAACCGGTTAATGATTATGGGAAGATAGGGGATGAACCCAGGGTTGCTGCTCATATGCGCGCCTATAGCAGAGATACAGCTCATATGCTTATCTATTCGTTGTTGATATGATGCATCACCACCATGTGTATCAGTTGGGAAGTATGGAAGTGGATTTGATTGAGATTGTTATAACACCAGCATGTGTGTTTATTTTGTTATAAGAAAGGTTTAACCTGATTTGTTATCCTTGTTGAGTTGTTTGGCCAGGTTCTGAGCCATGTCTGTATAAATGGAAAGTGTATTGTGTCATAGACAATATGTCATAGACAATGTAGACATTAGTGTCATGAAATTGGAAATTGATTATCTTGTGTTAACCACGTATCGAATGCTAATGCTTTAGTTAATTCTTATGCTTGGTTTAGTATTTTTCTGCTGGGCTGTGGCTCACCCTATATGGGAACTTCATTTTCAGGTTCAGGTGGTTCACTACCTCCAAGGACTTAGCTTGTGAGGATTTGGATTCGAAGACTTGCTTTATTTTATTTGTTTTATTTGAATAACTTGTAAACTTTCAAGCCTAGGGCTTTATTTGTTTCTGAGTTAGAACTCATGGAATTGTGTCCAAGTGTTGGCTTGGCAAGATGTAAGCCCATAGGGCCTTTATTATGATGTTTTTATTTCATGGTACTCTGATAAATGGAATAAAAGACTTTATTTCTTTATAATTCCGCATGTTAATATTATGTATTATGGGTTTATTTTTGAGGGCGTTACATTTATAAAAACTCCTCATACTCATCATACTCGGATAGCGCAATTGCACAATGATCTATGTCATTGTCCCTTGGAATAGCAAGAAAGTCCGATGTTGAGTACTATAGCCCTTATGGTAAGCTGGCTAATTTCTAACTGGCAGACTCTATTCACAGGTCATTTCTGTCATGTCTATGTGGACTAGAGTGCAGCCAACATATGCTGCAAATATGTGGAATGAAGCTCTAAATAAGCGACTTGGAACTGAGGTACTTTTCCTATTCTTGAATGCAAAAAACTGTTGTGCAATGACTGTTGGTAGCGACCTAGATCAGGAGCTGTCCTAGCTGTGTCACTCTCTAAATTAGAGTTTTGTAGAGGGAGAGATAATTGTTATAATGATATTTGGTCTGCATGACAACCATGATATGGGTGACTCATTGAATGATGTCCTAGAAATAGATACTGAGGAGTCTATAAATGACATTTTTGAACACCAGGGATTACTTGATCCCAGCTTGTATGTAGTTATATATGTCAATGTCTGGAAGCATACATCATGAATGTAAATCTTTATGGCTGGCTTTTTTAAATGATTTGTCTTTTGTTGTGTGATTTCTTTCTTTCTTTCTTACTTGCTTTTTGTTTTTGTTCTTGTTTTTTCTCCTCTTGCAGGGTGTGCCTGAACAGAAGCTTCGAGGAAGGTAAAAATAATGTGATTTGAAGATTATCTAGCTCATTGTTCAACTGGATGTTCAGCATCGTGGCAGATTGGTTTCTGGATTCGCTTATTTCAATATTTAACTATTAGGGGTCGTTTTGTACTGGAACCTGCATATGGGGAATACAAATAAATGTTTGTAGTAGTAGATTTTCGTAATGATTTATGGTCTTCCAAAATGGGGTTGCATTCTTTTTCTTTTTTCTTTCCTTTTTTTTTTTTTTTGTGTGTGTGTATGTGTGTGTGGTTGGGTGGTAAGCCTTGCAATAAGAAAACAAAAGCATTGCAACTGCATATTTGATTCTTTTGTTCCCTAATTAACATAGTAATACTGGTGAAATGCAGGATTTGGATGCTGTGGAGGCATTAATTCAGGGTCTTGTTCTGTTCCAAGGAGGCGTGCTGATGGTATTGTGCCTCTTCTCCTTCAATTTCCAGTTTCAATTGCAACAATAGTATTTAATCATGTCTTCAATTGTAGGTGAGTCATGACGAACATATGATATCTGGAAGCGTGGACCAGCTGTGGGCGGTATCTGAAGGAAAAGTGACACCTTTTGCTGGGACATTCCAAGATTACGAGAAGATACTTCAGTCCTAGGATGACTTGCAGTGTTTTTTTGGCTGGTAAGGTAAGGATTATCCTAGAAAGTTTTGTGAGAATTAAAATGTTGTGAGCAGCCCTTGCAGAGAACAAAGAGGTAGTGGAGCTGGTCCCACCGTTTCTGAGTCATGACACACAGGAATATACAACATTAGTGATGTTTTGTGTATTTACTAGATAGGGAAGATGATTATAGAAGCTTGTGGATACAATCAGAAGTACATGTTAATTGCTCTCACAAGTTATTGTGGACATCCTAGTTAACTGATCAGATGTTTTCTCTTAAGTTATAAGTTATTTCCAATATTGACCGCTTACACCTTATCAACATGTTCTTTAGTGAAGTCAATATAACTATATAGGGTGGTAGTTGGTTTTCATTGTTCTTTTACTTTGTTGGTGGATATTTTTGTGCATATTAAGCTCTTCTTGAGGAGCAAATAAGTATTACCTTATATTGACCATGATTTCCTAGGAAAAGTTTATTGTTACTTGGTTTGGTAGCCCTCTAATAAATGCTATGGCATTATTTCCTTGTTGGTTGCTTCATGGACTTATTTAGGGAATCAATCTATCTACTAGGGCATGCAAAATGATGTGTTTTTAAACTTTTGTACAAACATGCATGAAACGTATCGAGTTGATTTGGCCTTGGGCTTCTATGAAATTTTTTGTTGAAAATTCTTTTCTGTTGAATTTCTATTATGAACAGAAATTAATATGTAAACATACAGAGTTGTTTGCGTACATATGCTATATGGTCACTGGTACTGCTGGCCTTTTGTATGTGTTGCTCTAAAGAGTTTTTTAACTTTTAAGATAATGAAAAATATACAGTGAAGTAGATAAATTCTTTAATTGTTTATCATATGAGAAGTCAGAACTTCCATGGACTATAAGTTTTCCTCTTGTTATTTTTCTTTCCTCTGCAACAAACCCTTTGCTTTGTTTTGCTTAATTCATAGAGAACCTTTCCTGTTTTAAACATCTGTGGGAGTTACTAGAATTTGTGGTTGTTTCTTTGAAATCTGTAATTTGTTGTCGAAAGAAGTAGATTTCTCAAGATTGTTGAGTCTGCAAAGCTTTTGACAGTGAACGAGGGGGTGGGTTCTCTGCTTTGAAGTGTTGTCTCCTGAATTGCTCTTCTTCATGAACCGTTTGCATTTTTAGTAAAAGTATTTTCAAGCAGTATTTACACCTGACCTTGGAAAGATAATCCAAAAGACCATGGGAGGTGAATGCCCAATTCCACTCCTTCCTTAGACATGCACCATGCCAATGCCACTAGCACAACATTGGCTTGTAAAGCTTTTCATTTGGGTTTCCCCCCGAGAGGGATAAGCGAAGCTTAGGGGGAAAACATTCCTTATTGTAGCTCGCTTTTTATCTGCTTCCCTAGCTTTTCATTAGCAATCCAAGGTTTGCTGTGATGTTCAACTTCAGGATTGATTGTTCAAATTAGCTTTCTTTTAGCATAGACACATTATACAGCTAAATTAGAAAATCCCAGAGTTCAAAGGAAATTTTCAACTATGATTCTACTTGCTCAAAACATTGCCTGTGTGACTATCAATTTTCAAAGGTAAACTGTTGGTAGCGGCGCTTCATGGTGAACTAGGTCGATAATAATTCAAATTCAAGTTGATTACTTTTGTGAGGAAACACTCTTCCTGTTGGGCTAATTCTCTTCTTTATGTGAGAATACAGGAACAAATAGCTTAGCGAAATAAATTGTTTCTCTGTATGGTCATCAATCTATTACAACCTTGCGAGCATAAAACAAAGTTCCAGTTCCATATTGTCCTGAGCTTGATATACATTTTTGCTAATGTAATCCAAGGCTGACTGAACTTCGCATGACATCAAGCTTGCTCTCTTTCTTTTTCTTTTTTCTTTTTTTAAAATAAATTTCAAGTTGCTGGGTTCACCAACTATTCATTATCATTTGAAAATTCTATTGCAGAAATGTTCAATTTCTAATTCTCAGCAATCCATTAGAGCTGCTTTCAACTTGGGGGGAGCATGATACAATTGTTTTTCTGAAGAAAAAGTTGGAGATTGTGCCCCCTTGGCATGTTCTCCAATAAAATTTTCTTTGATGTTTATAAAAAGAAAAATTTGTGAAACTTTTAAGGATGATGTAGCAGGGTATATATGTTTATTCAAATAGGGTAGCTTTTCCATCGCATAAAACATCAAATGGCATATCTAATGTTGTGGATTTAGCGTTACAAATTACAAAAGGATTTATTGGTTTAATATTTTTATTTCTGCTTTTTTACCAGTTTGGCATAATACTACTGGAGTTTAAGAACTTCAAGGTTGGTCAGGATTTGTGGTACTTTTAGGGTTTGAATAGGTTTAAAGACACAGTGTAAAACCAGTGTGATACTCGTTGGTTGAAAGAGAGGGTTTTGTTATCACTAGAGTCATTGAGAGAGGGGCAAAAAGGATAAAGATGAAGACCAAATCAAGGACAGAGGTTAACAGCGTGTGTGGGGAGACAACCAAGATCAGCTTTACCATCCAAGTTCTAAAAATTGCACCTTTCACTTTTCTACATATTGTGGTTTTCTCTTCCAGTGCTTTATGCAGTGCAGTTCTGCTGGTTCAGTGAGAACCTGAACATGTGATATGTGCCTAAGCTTCATTAAACTATATGTCATCATGAACATTAGGTTGCATTTCACTTGGTCAGAGGAGTGTTTGCAACTACTAAAGCTCATCACATTTTGGTGGCAGGTCCTTATCTTCGGTAAGCTTCTGTGACAACCATTTTGGTCAGAATTTTGCAAAAATGGTTTTTAGTACCCTCCTTGACACTGCATCTGGTATATCCGTCCTGGACCTTTTGAGAAAACAATGTAAGTAATGCATTTTATTTAATGTTCTATTGAGTTTTTTATTACAACAATAAAACCAATATAAAACTTTATTGCAATATTGCAGATTTCTGGCTGGCTTTCTCATTTTAGATGGAGATCCTCAAGTTGCTCCCAGTCTCCTTCAGGAATAGGAAAGTCATTGCAATCATTAAGTGTGCTCAATCTATGGTATCCCCCATTGATGTATAATCTCTGTGTCTTCTTGCAAATCCAATTTCAACTTCAGGGGATTTTTTCTTTTGTTTCAAACATTGTTAGTGCATGACAAGGTTACTTCTTTGTTTTCAGGGGGAATAATCTAACACAAAGATGATGCAGAGAGTCTTAAAAATGCCTTGGCTCATATGCCTACCTTAAAAATTCTGGATACAAGTGACAATCCTTTTCAGGACGATGGGACGATGAAAATAGTGATATGTTCTTTTTTGTTGTTAGTTGGGACAGGGTTTTGTCCAGTTCAGTCAGTCTTACAACTTGTTCCGGACTTTTCAGGAGTTTAATCCCCTACTTTGTTGAGACATCTGAAAGGGACTCTCACTTTGCTGATTTGAAAGTGGAAAATTACGAGCTTTCATGTAATGGAGTGAGTCAACCTGTAGGTGTTCTTTCAACTTTAAAGAGGCCACTGGATTCTCTATCTATTGGAGAAAATGGCCTTGGCAGGTTAGTCTGGCTTATGTAGTTTCAGTCTAACAGAGTTTAGACTTCCGCTCTTGTCATTTCATTTCCAGATTTATTGGTTTTGATATTGCTGTCCTCCAACAAAGTTGGAGCACCTTTGGGAAAATTTTTGGGCATAGGTATTCAAGCACGGGAAATTGAAGATATTGGGCTTGGTTCATCTGGTTTTCTGGAACTACAGAAAGAAATATGAGAAGATTTGAAGCTTGCCTACATCAACATGAGGTTCTACTGATGCCTAGACTTTTTCAGAACTTGTGTTGTAGCTTATTTCTGAAACATAAACTTGTTGATTAATATTGTATAGTAAAAACTGTGGTGAGATTGGCAATGATTATAATTTGCCAACTTTTATTTTCTTTTCTTATTTTTGGGTTAGTTTATTTTTTTATGACTGATTCCAGTGGTTTTTTTGTAGGGAGCATTGGCTAACTTGTTCCTTGAAATAAGCATTGGCCCATGAATGAGTTATCCAATATTTTGATGGTTTTTTAACATTTTTTGAGGTATGGTTTGTGGTTAAATATAAATAAGTAGGAAATGTTACAATTTTTCTTCTATTGTTTGTCAAATGTAATATTTTAACAATCTGGAAGAGGATGAAAGAGGAATTAAACTTGTTTGATTTATTTTTAGTTTATGTGCTTCTGTATATAATTGTTGACTTTTAGATTTGATCTTATTTAGCTAATAGTGCAATTTGACGATTAAATCCTTATTTTGTAGATTTAGTGAGTGCAAATGAAATTTATTTATATTTTTTCTTTCTATAAATAGCAGGTTTTATTTTTTATTTTTAAAACAAGGAGAAAAGATGGCGTTTTTGAAAAAAACGTCACTAAATGTTGTTATCTAATGTGAGCATATAAATGTAATAGAAAAGACGGCGTTTTTAAAAACACGTCACTAAATGACGTCATTTGACGTCAGTATTTAACTGTGACGGTTTTTATGTAACGGATGTTTAAGAATTACGGCGTTTTAAAAAGCGCCGGCTAAAGTCATTAGTGATGTTTAATAAACGTCATGCATTTTAGACGGCGGCCGTATCCTCGACGCAAGTTACAAACGTCACTTTATCCTTTAACGACGTTTTTGAGACTTATAGTGGCATTTTTTAAATGTCGCTAATGTCAAAAATTCCTGCAGTGTATCTTGAGATTAGGGTTTTGCTATCTTATGTTTATTGCATGAACAAAGGGGAAATTTCTTAAAGTCTTCTTGAAAATTTCTATTGGTTATTAAAAATGATGAATATGGTTAAAGTTTGAGGAAAAAATGTTATTTTTAAACAAGAAATTCCCATTTTTTTGTAAAAACCCTAGAATGTACTGAGATTAATTGTGTTGTTGAAACTCCATGAAATCTTGGAAATGTTGCGGTATTAAGAAATGTTGAAAGAAACACATGTTATTTTTGGCATTATGAAATTTTTTGATAAATACTTGAGTTTGAATAAAAAGGGGAAATTGATAAAAATTTTAGAAGAATATTATGATTCTTGATTGAGGTGGGAAATAGGAGATTAAATATGTGATTGTTACTCCTACGTTGAAACTATTCAAGATATGAGATTATGAGTTATATTTGTCTCTTGAAATTTATATTTTGTACAGAGATAATTATTTTGGCAACCGGTGAAAGGCTATATTAATTGTTGTAGAAATTACATGTGAATTAGGTAAATTGAAATATTTGTAAATTCCTACATAGTATTGAACATTGCATAATCTTCAGATTTAATCCTCGCATTGGATTTGAGAAATTGATTTTCAAATTGATTCTTTCAGAATATTGGAAATGTGTTGAGTTATGAAGTAAATACCTTGGTGAATCTGGTTAGGGGGAGTAGAGTTGAGAATTAAGTTGGTTTGAGATTGATGGTGAAAATCCGAAAACACGGGCAGAGTAGGTACCAAGTTCCTTCCGATTAGGAGCCGGTAAAGTAGTTTTGGTATTTCTTTGAGAGCCTACTTGTAGACACCAGCCTAGGGATTACCAATGTCGTATTTACCGGCCTTTGTTTTATCAAATGGATGATTTAATTGATTACATTTTCGAATAAGTGCATTGCATGAGAATTTCAAAATGAGAAAAGTTATATTTTGACATTAGCATTTCATATGCATTGCATATCATGATATTGTTAAACTACATGCACTTTATTTAGATTATCTCTATTGGACTTTGAGCTCATCCCTTAGTGGTGACCATTTTCAGGTGATTGTGATGTGCTTCCGCCAAAGTAAAGCCGTGGAGGATTTCTTTTGGAGCACAAGGCTTGCTTTTTATTTGTTTTTGTTTTGCAAGTCAAGGGCTATCTATATATGGGTTTTGAAAACCATGTTGTGTAACCGGACAAAGCCTTAGAATTTGTAGTCGTAAAGGCATTATTTTGTAGTTGATTTGCTTTAACTTCTCTTGTCACCTATAGATTCATGTTATAGGGATAGTGAATGTGTTAATGAATGTGATTTTGTTTTTTTAAATCTCTAAACTAAAACTTATAATGAAGTACAGGGATTTAACATGAATTTTTCATTGAATGGTTGGCATTGATTATAAGTTCCACATGTATGATGAGAATGTATGATGAGAATAAGACTATAAATGTGAGTTAATCCTATTGAATCGGTATGTATATTTTGGGGGTGTTACACATTATTTGTAAGAGGTATGATGCTAATTTTAATAGAAATGATTATGAATTAATCATCTAATATTATCTTAAAAATATTTAGTGAGTAGTGAATGCCAACGGTTTATGGCACATTTATGAAAAAATTAATGAAACATTCTTTTCCAACTTTTAGTTGTAGGAAATGTCTGATATGTTCTTTCTTATTAGTTAAGGTCCCTCAATCATATTATTAGACAAATTTCAGCTTGTCACGGAACATTTTCTCTATGATGAGCTAAAATTTCTGTGTTGAAATTTCTCTATGACAATGTTAAGAGACTCCAACTACTATGAAAATATTTTATATCATTTATTTTATAAAATCTTAATATTAAGGACCTTAAACTAAAACCCCCCACATTTATTTATTTATTAGCCAAAAACATGAACTACATAAGTAGGTAAGGAAGTTGAACACGTATCAATAAGGGGGTGTTTGATAATATGATTTAACATGTATCCTTGTATGTATTAAGTGGTAATTAATTAAACCTATTTGATAACTACAATTGATATTGATTGAGGCCGAATTGTATATCATTGAGGCCGATAATTGAGATTTCTTAACCCTATTCCTTATTCAATTTGTACATTTTACTATTGTTTAATGTCAATCAGGTTGGGTGCAGTTGAAGCACAAAATGAGCAAAAACATGGACTTTTAGCCGAAAAGGTCAACCCCGCACATGCGGAGGGCCATTCACGCATGTGTAGCTTCTCCGCCCGAATCCTTGTTGAGCATACTAATGACCCTTTAGCGTTGCATGACTCACTTTTGGACGAACAACTTTTTGTGGTGGCACAAGTGAACCCTCCCTGAATGTTCTGTATATTCAACTTGTAAATAATACAAAGATTATAACCAATATTTATAGGCATCCTAACCCTAATCTAGAATAGGAAATACAATCAATTGAATATTCACAATCAACCTAATTCCATAATTGCATAGATTTCTATAATTACATAATATCCTCACATTTATTGATTGTGAAGTCCAATTTTAACATAGAATATTGTAGACTACAAGAGCATTGATCAACTGAAGAAAGTATGAATACAAGTACTTGCTTTGTTAATTAAAAAAATAATTAATGGATTATTTTCATCTTTTGGAAATTAATTCCCCATTGGCTAGAGCATTACTAGTGGTTAAAGTGAAAATAGCAATGCCAAAACTTGTAATTGTTTTTTCTCAATTTTTTAAAAAATGAAAAAGCACAACATATAAGAGTTTTAAATTTTATTTTTTTTTTCCTAAATGTAAAAATTTGTTACAAAAAATATTTCAGGACTAATTCCTATCGTTGTGATTCGTGAACATAGTGGCTAAAAGATTATCTTGAAAAATAAAAATAGGGCTTTTAGCTACAAAAATTTAAAAATGTCGCCAATAAATGTATTTTTAGAAATACAATAATTTGGTTCCAAAATGATCTAAATTTTAAGACAAAATATTTGGTCTCAAAAGAATAATAATTTATCACTAATGTAAAAATTTTGTCACTAAAAATATAATAATGATACTTAAATTATCGACAAATCCTATGTTCTCAAAATTACTACTGAATTCTATCAAATTTCTATAGGGATGCAACTTGGGTGGATTGAAAGGTTATCTAAGCTTAACCCAAGTTGTGCTAAAAGTTGCCTAGGCTTGCCCAAACGCGAATTGTAACCCAAGGTTGTCTGGCCAAGCCCAACCCGATTTAAATCTGAATTATCCAAGTTGTCCAAATAGCACATAAATTTCATTTTTATTTATTTTTATTTTTATTTTTAGTGCAACTAAGTTAATTAATTTGTTAAAATTATACTATTTATAATTGTTTTTTTAATTTATTTTATAAAATCATTAATAACATCAAAACAAATAATTTATATAATGCAAGAGATACGCCGTTGCGATTGTTTTTACAATTTTAGAAAAAATAAATAAGCAAAATTTTGTATTGTGTTTTTTGTGTATATAATATATATTCAATATGATCTAATGATCTAAATTATTTAATATCATCTAATGGCTAATAATTTATATATATTTATACACATAATTTGGATTTCGAGTTGCTTGGGTTGTTTGATATTTTTGCCCAAGCTTGCCCAAATTTAATTCGGACTTCTGAATTTTTATCCAAACCCGTACAGAATTTAAAAATATTTTTCTCAAGCCCTAAAAAAGTTTGGGTTATGCTCAGGTTGCTCGGATTGAGCCCACTTAAGCTGCATCCCTAAATTTCAACAAGGGCAACTAAGTCCTTTTCTTCGTAAAATGCTCCCAAATTGTTCATTTCTCCATAATTGTGTTCTTATACCAGTTTTACCATTCTCACAATAATTTTATAAACAATTTAAACTTAACTAAGATTTAAATTTTTAATTATAAAAATTATTAATAAAACATTTAAAAAATCATAAATAATAATTAGATCGAAATAACTATAGTATAAAGTGCATTATTCTCTGTTATTTCAAATGATGAATTTTCTTAGAGTAAACAATCTAAAGGGGTTAAATTCTATTAAAATTACAAAAAGCTATGAAAGATAACACTATAAATAATTTATATATTTCTTAATGCATAAGATAGTTGATGAATCTCATACTTATGCATTTTGTTTATAAATTATTCATTTAATTTTGAACAATTAAAAATATTTTTAATATAAAATTTCAGATAAATTAAAATTGTTTATAAAATTTTGAAAGATAAATTTAAAATAACCTATACTATTATGAATAATTGAACCTTTTTTATTTTATTTTTTATAACAATTTATAAAATAAAAAAAATAGAACATATTTGTTAATATTGAAATTTGATATATAACTATTAGTCATTTTCAAAACAAAATAGAACTTGATGATCATTTTTTCATTTTGATTTATGGCCTTTTTAAGAGAAAATTGATGAAAAGTCCATTCCAAAGTGGGTATAAAGAATTAGATCTAAGGCAAAATTTTATTTGGTGATAAGGACATGTTGGAAAAAAGTTGTTGATGCCAAAAAAAGTTGCTGAAAAATTGGCCAGAAAAATCACTAGTGACTGGCAATAGTAGGTGGTGGTGGTCAGTAAAGAAATTCGTGATATTCAACGGATAAGTTGTTGAATGAGTATCATGTGTCATATTTTAACAAATAGTTAGCTTGGTGAATTTTAACAAATACAGTGATAGATAGATGTCAACTGATAGATTGATTTCAAAATCTGTTAGTATCATGGGATTGCTTTTCCCCTGTGTTGTGTTCTGTTTTGTGTGGGAGCAGGGCTGCTGCTGCTATGGTTGACTATGGTTGATTCTAGACTAAGGGCTTGGTGGACTGATGGAGCTAGAATCTGATATGCAGCTTTGTTGGTTATGTTGCTTTATTGTTTTGGCCTGCTAAGTAAGATCGAATCCAGTAACCAAAGGGGATCCTCCTCCAAATGCAAGGTTATGCTAATTTCTGTTGCTATATTGGTTGCTGGTCTAATGTATGGCCTTGGAGGTCTGTTGGTGTATGCAGATTTTAAGATTATGTGTAGATTTTAGGAGGTCTATTGGAGGTCTGTTTTGTGTGTAGATTTTAGGAGGGGAGTGGTAATGCCAATGCTGCTGGAAGCTGGTCTGCTTTGGATGGCTGGATGATGGTGATATGCTGCTCATACAAGGCCTCAGAAAGCAAGTTAGTTGTTCTATCTTGTTAGAGACTGTTAAGATTATGCTCAGATTGTGGTGTTGAGCTGCTCAGATTTTTGGTGCTCATTTACTCAGTTGTTCTGCTGTTTTTATCTCTGTTTTGCTTTGTTTGTTGGCTAGTCACCAATTAGGAGGTTAGTGCCTATTCTAGCTCCAAATTCCTCTTTATTGATGTAATTCGGTTGTTTTTTCATTAACAAAGCTTTTCTTTGCTGATCAAAACAAAAACAAAAACAAAAACAAAAAAAAAGAAAAAAACAGAAAGAAAGATTGATTTCAAGATATAGATAGATAGATTGATTTCAACAGATAGTTGTCCTTTTAGACAAATTGTGTCTTTTGATCCAAAGACATTAGAGTTTGGACCTAATGACTCAAAAGATTGAAAATTTTAATTATGGCTTGAGTGCCCTTTATTTAATACGATATTATAATTTTTATAATTAAAAAATATAATTGTACTTAGATTACATTAATAAATTCTAGGATTTGACACTTATAATAAAATAAATTTCAAAAACTTAAATTTATGAATTTAATCCCTATTATTTTAATTTATTTTTAATCTAAATTAGTTGCCTATTTTCAATCTAATTGAATATTTGAGATATTTATGTAAACCTACATTGAGTTTAATGACTAAAATGCTTATTTTTCCACAATTGTATTGTAAATTTAGTACCAGTTGAAAATCTACATACATTAGGCAACATTGCGTGTCGTAGAAATATATCTAAAATAAACTAAAAATTAACTTAAAAAAATAATGAAAATATGCCATTTTCTTAATATTTTTTTTTCCCAAATTTCTTAGCAAATATTTTAACTTTTAGGTACATCTATATGTGCATATAAAAATTTTAAAAATTTAATTAAACTATGAAAAATTTACTAAAGAGAAAAAATAAGGAAAAAAAAAACTCAAAGATATCTTTAAAAAATTTAACCAAACATACTGATTTTTATTAACAAAATTCTACCATACATGTTGTCTAATAATTTAATTACAAAAAAAGATAAACAAGTTAGCTAAAATAATTAGAATTGGAAATACATGTTTTCTTAAATTGTGTAATCTCACAATCATACGATACCACATTGGTTGAATTGTAGGAACTCCTACATCATGAAAATGTTTCCTTTAGACCCTAAAAAGAAGTATATATATAATTTTTGTATATTTTATTTACTATATTTTGTAAATGAGCGGGCTATCGCGATGATGCTACCTGTATCTTGTACTAACTTTTTATATCAATTAAATTATTTCTTTGCATAATAAAAAATAAATAAATTATACTAATTGTGCAATATAACTATGGAATAATTTTATAGTGCAAAAACTAAATAAATAAAAATAAATAGAAAAATTGCCAACATTGAATATTATATTTTTAGATAATAATTACAAAAAAGATAAACAAGTTGCCTAAAATAATTAGAATTCGAAATACATGTTTTCTTAAATTGTGTAATCTCACAATCGTACGATACCACATTGGTTGAATTGTAGGAACTCCTACATCATGAAAACGCTTTCCTTTATGCTGTGTTTGGTTTGAGGATTTGGGGAGGAATTTAGAAAGGGAAATGGAAAAGGTAGGTGAAATGTGAATAAAACATGCCTATATTTCATCTAGTTTCACATACCTTTTCCCTTTTCCTTTTCAAATTCCTCTCCAAATCCCCCAACCAAACACAGCATAAAGATTAGAACACTAGTCTAATTTTGTGACAGCTTCTGTGAAACCATAATTAATGCAGAGAAAGTAGAGTAAAAATTCGCAGAATCAAAGTTGTTGAACGATGTCACATCTATTAATAAGTAAAAACAAACAGAGACTCTCTTCTCCTTATTTCAGAAGCCATTATTACAACTTATTATAAAAAGTTCAACTCACAATCTGTAGGAGGAGTGAACCATGTTGTATTGTATGTATACATGGCTTCTACTAAACACGAACGAATGCGCTGAAATTTAAATTGATAATTAGATCAGCGGCTCCTTGTACAATGTTCACAAAGGTAAAGGGATAACGTAGGATTCCGATGGGAGGGAAAACCTTGCAACTGGCGATGGGGAGTTTCACATAGACAAAGCATTGCTGCGATGGGCGAAAGAGAGGAACAACAGGAGCTGATAGGGTGAGATTCACTGACCCTCCACGGGTTGTGATGGCCTGTGCAAGGATTGTTTGGCCTCCGTTGCACGACAAAGTCACGTTAACCCCAGCAATCCCTGGGCAGGTAGTACAGTTAGTTCCCGGGACAGTGCAAACCACCCGACCTACTACTGACAGTGACAGCCGCTGGCCCACGACCGGGATGCTGTGGGCTACGGATGCTGCTGTGGCAACAACAAAAAGGAGGGAAAGGATGAGCTTTGAAGGATAGAAGGCCATGCTTCTTGCTTTGTATTGTAAGAAGGGAAATGGTTGGTTTTGTTTTGAAGGACGGAATGTGTGTGTCTTGAAATGCATGGGAAAGGCCCTTATTTATAAGCTCTTTTTAGGACTGAGTAAAGAATTCGTGAAATTCGTAATCCGATCCAGTCCAGTTCAATCCGATAGGTTTCAATTGGTTTTTTGAATCCGCGGTTTGGTCCCGGATTGAAGGATTAAAAATCCGTAGTCCACGGATTGGTTCCGGATTGAACCCCACGGTTCCGGATTGGAACCGATCCGGACCGTATACAAATAGTCTGTATTTTTATTATACATCCTCCCCCATAGTATCTTCTCTTATGCTATATAAAATCTAAACTCAAACCTAAAACCGTATAATATTTTCTTTTATTACTTTTGTTTGTTAGTTTTTAGTTTTAATTTGTAATGGTCTAAATACTTATGGTGAAACCAGTTTTCTTATGGTTATTTAAATTCTAGAACAGTATATCGCTATTATAGAAAAACATGTTGCTATTGTGGAACTAACATAGCGCTATGTTTATATTTTTATGAAATTAAAGTGTTATATATATATTTTTGTTATTTAATTATGTGAATCCATAGTCCTAAACCGATCCAATCAGTATTTAAATGGATTGGTTTGGATTGGTTCTATGATTTAAATGGATTGGATTGGTTCCAATTTTTCAGAAACCGTAAATAACGGATTGGTCCTGATTTTACCCCAATCCGGTCCAATCCGGACCATGCTCACCCCTATCTCTTTTCTACACCTACAGTCCACAGATCAAAGTAATGTTCATTTCTCCAAACCCAACGGTATAGCTTTAACTCTAGGTTAGGTTTGTTTTACTTTCTTTTTTTTCTTTTTTTTTTTTTTTTTTAAATATATATATATATATGTGAAATGTATGATTGAATTCCAATTTTAAAATTAAAACATTTTATGAATCTAAAAAGACTAATAATTGAGAGAGTTGAAAAAAAAAATTAAATAATTTAAAAATTGAATTCATTATTGCCTATATAACTGGCAAGAAAAAAAAAGAAAAAAAAAAGAAAAAAGAAACAAAATATAATGCATAATCACTATTGGAGTATTTTGAGAAAACCAAAAAAAAATGTGACATAAATACTAACTCTAGACTTCTCTTTATAATAGTATAGAATTTATTATTATTATTATTATTATTATTATTTATTTATTTTTATTTTTTTTTGTAGAATATTAGTTTGTTAGTAAAGTTTGCTTGTGTTCTATTACAGTTTGAACCATTGACATTTTCTTTAACACACTCTAAGGTGTGGCTATAAGACCATTGGGCCAAACCCAAGGTCTTCCTATTTATTTTTAATTATTTTTTTATCAGTGAATTTTTTTTTACTAATGTAATTAGAATGGTACATGTCAGTGTTACATCAATAAATTGCTAAAGGGAATTGCATCATGACCAAATCAAACACATTCTAATTAAGTTGCCACTCAAAATCCAACAAAATCATATGCACTACAACAATCTCTTTTACTTTTCACGGACCGCTTGGGAGAAGGTCCCTATTGTGCCCATAAGCTGCTATTGTGAGGGTTTTAGTGGGTTCGTCCATAGTGTATTTTGATGATAAGAATAATTTATCTTTTTAAACTTGTTGAGCATATCATTAATAAATAAAAAAATCAAATTATTTGAATATCCATAGTTATATAGCCAGATCATTTTTGTTTCTAAAAAAGAATGGCAATCATGAATTTGAGCTATGGAGGTGGGATTATTCAGGACTGTTTGGGCCAATGAGTAGTAGGGCTCAAGTGAAATATAAGATCTGTTTTAGCTATCAAGGCAGAACTCTGGGCCCTGAAAGATGGCTTGAAGCTAGTTGTGGATTTGAATTTTTTGGGAATTCATGTGGAATCGGATGCAAAAGCCATGATCAGTTTGATTACTCAAGAACTTTCTGTGCGACATCATTTTAGTAATCTTATATGTGATTGCTGGTACCTTATGAGATATCTAAGGATCACGAAGATTGATCACATCTTAGAGAATCAAGGCAGACATGCCATACATGGATTTCATGCTTTTAATTTTGTTCCTTTTTGTTTAGCTAAACAATTGTATGATGATACTAAGGGGGTTTCATACCCCATAACCTTATTTTCTTAATCTATTTTAGTTCAGTATTCACCTGAAAAATATATATATTTGATCAATTTTATTTTTTTTCATGGGTGACCTGTGAAGAAGAAAAGACTTTTCTATTTTTATTCAATGAATCTACATATACACTATACAAGATATTATATAGAAAAAAAAATATCTAACTAACTCAGTAACTAACTAACTATCTAACTAACTCAGTAACTGACTCAGCTAACAAAACTCTAACTGTCTAACAAACATTACAACTGTTACAGATATTATCTGAAGAACAGAGCTGTGATGATCAAGAGCTAAATGCTGACTTCTGCTTAAGCTGAGACTGCAGCTTTGGCTCCGCCTCTAGCTGGGATTGCTGCAACTGCTGGGTATGCTGCAGGTGCTCTACTTCTAGCTGTGATTACTGCAACTGCTGGGTATGTATCTTAGCACTCCCCTGCAAGCTGATGGGGCAAGGCTGCACAAGAAGCTTGTCTTTCAAATAAAGAAAACGAGAGGTAGAAAGAGGTTTGGTGAAGATGCCAGCCACCTGATCTGTGGTAGGAACATATTTCAAAGCAATCAATTTGGCAACAACTTTATCCCGAATAAAATGACAGTCAATTTCTATATGTTTAGAGTGAGAATGGAAAACTGGATTAGAAGCCAATGCCATTGCAGAAAATATTGTCACACCAGAGCTCAGGAACAGAAGGTGAGATAATATGCATATCTTTCAGCAACTACTGCAGCCAAGTTAATTCAGCAGTGGCATTAGCTAATGCTCTGTACTCAGCCTCAGTAGATGATCTAGAAACAATGGGTTGTTTCTTAGCACTCCAAGAAATCAGATTAGAACCCAAATAGACACAGTAACCTGAAGTGGATTTGCGATCAATACTGTCTCCAGCCCAGTTTGAATCAGAAAAAGCATGAAGAGTTAAGGGACCAGCAGTAAAGTGCAGACTATGGTGTAGAGTACCCTTCACATATCTCAACAAGCGTTTGACAGCGTGAAAATCAGCATTTGTGGGCAGATGCATATGCTGACATGCTTGGTTAACAACTAAGGCTAAATCAGGTCTGGTAATAGTGAGGTACTGTAGACCACCAACAATACTCCTATACAGAGAAGGATTAGAAAAAGGAAGCACATCTGAAGAAGAAGAAGAAGAAGAAGGAGGAGGAGGAGGAGAATAAGAAGCCTTGACAGGTAAAGGAGTGGAGCAGGGTTTACAATCAGTCAAACCAGCTTTGTGAAGCAGCTCAGTGGCATATTTAGTTTGAGATAAAAAGTAACCATGAGATAAGACTTGGACTAAGATGCCCAAGAAATAGGACACAGTCCCCAATTCCTTCATGGAGAACACATGATGCATATGCTGAATAAATTGTGCAAGAAGAGCAGGATCACTACCAGTGACTAAAATGTCATCAACATACACAACAAGAAGAAGAAGACTGGTGGAAGTGTGTTGAACAAAAAGAGAGGAATCTGAATGACTGTTAGCAAAGCCTTGAGAAAGTAGAATACCAAGCTCGAGGAGCTTGTTTAAGTCCATACAAGGCTTTCTTAAGTTTGCACACTTGATTAGAAGACTGAATAAAACCTGGAGGTTGTAACATATACACTTCCTCATCTGAGGTACCATGAAAAAAGGCATTAGATATGTCTAATTGATGAATAGGCCAATTAAAATGGAGAGCCAAGCAAAGAAAAATACAAATTGTAGGCTGCTTAGCCACAAGGCTAAAAGTTTCATGGAAATCAACACCTTCTTGTTGAAGATATCCCTTTGCCACCAATCTAGCTTTATATCTTGCCACAGAACCATCAGAATTTCGCTTGATTCTATACACCCACTTATAACCAATTGCTGATTTATGAGAAGGAAGGGACACAAGATCCCAAGTGCCCTAGTGCTGCAAAGCTTGAAATTCTTCCTGCATAGCAGTAAACCACACAGGAGAAGCTAAGGCAGCTTGAATAGTAGGAGGTTCAGTATGAAGATAAGAAGAGGGTGTGGCTGTAAGACACAGAGGAGGTTTGGTTTTAGATCGAGTAAGCATGGGATGAACATTAGAGGAAGACAAGGGAGGAACCAGATGAGAAGGCAAACCAGAAGGTGGAGGAAGATCAATGGAAATAGAATTAATAAGGAATAGCATGAGATGGCGGAGAAACACTCAGCGAAGATGATGAAGCTGGAGAACTAGAGCAATAAGAAGAAGAAGATGTAGATGAAGAAGATGTTAGGGAAAATCAATGTGATTCCCCACAAGTAAATCAATCAATGGGAATAAAAACTAATGTGGAAAATTAAATCAAAAGCAACACAAGAATTTTTACGTGGTTCCCTCAATATGAGGTACGTCCATGGGATCGAAATCCGATTCCACTATCAACCAAATAAATTTTCAAACGATTACAAACGAGACACAAATGGTCTCACAAACCACCCTTAGGTGAATTCCAAATAATCACAAATAAACAAGAGGAAAAACCTCACCAAATAAATGAACCAAAATCTTCAAAATCAGAGTTGAAGAAGACCCAAAATAACGAACCCAAATCAGCCGAAACAGAGCAACTAACCAACCAATTTGCTACCACTGAATTGATTACCCAAGCCGAAACAGAGCACTGAATTGATGTTTCCACAAGGACTTTTGTTAACCCACCAAATTGATTTTTTTAATCAATACAACTTGTAGTAGCCGCTCCTTTCTCTTGGGGAAAAACAATACACCAAAAAATATATTGTGAATCTAGGGTTTTTTTATCAAAACCTTAGTTGTTTCCAAATTAGATTGGATCTCCACAAATTAAATATAATATATAAAAATATATTATAATTAATACTAAACCAAATTAAACTCTTTTTCCAAAACCAATTGGGTCCCACACTCCAATAAGGAGGTATACCCAACAATTCTCTCCCTACCGACTTAGGTGGAGACATCAACCATACCCGCCAAAGTTCGACACTTTAAATGTTTGTCCCTCGACAAACTCTTTGTCAACATATCTGAAATATTATCATCTGTGTGAACCTTTTCAAGTTGTAACAATTTCGAATCTAGCACATCACGAATCCACTGGTGTCTCACATCAATGTGTTTCGATCTCGAATGAAAAGTAGAATTTTTACTCAAGTGAATAGCACTTTGACTATCACAATAAAGCACATACTTTTCTTGCTTTAAACCCAACTCTTGCAAAAATTTCTTCAACCATAACTCATCTTTGCAAGCTTCCGTAATGGCAATAAATTCAGCTTCGGTAGTTAAGAGAGCAACACATTTTTGTAATTTAGATTGCCATGCCACAGCTCCCCCTGCAAAAGTCATCAAATACCCCGAAGTAGATTTCCTAGAATCAACATCACCAGCCATGTCAGAATCTGTGAACCCATCAAGCATCAGCTTACCATCCCCAAAACACAAACACACCTTCGAAGTCCCTCGAAGATATCTTAGAATCCATTTTACCGTTGCCCAATGTTCTTTAGCCAGATTAGAGAGAAACCGACTCACCACACCAACGGCGTGAGCAATATCCGGCCTTGTACAAACCATGTCGTACATCAAAGAACCAACTGCTGAAGCATAAGGAACTTTCAACATCTCTTCTTTGTCTTTCTCACTTGTAGGACATTGATTCGAACTAAGTTTGAAGTGACCCGCAAGTGGACAACCAACCGGCTTTGCTTTATCCATGTTGAACCTCTCAAGAACTTTCTCAATGTAGCTCTCTTGAGACAACCAAATCAGCCCCTTTTTGCGATCACGAACAATTTTCATACCAAGTATTTGCTTTGCCGGTCCCAAGTCTTTCATAGCAAAAGATTTACTCAACTCCAATTTCAACCTGTTAATCATAGTAGAATCTTGACCCACAATTAACATGTCATCAACATAAAGCAAAAGAATAATAAATTTGCCATCTGGGAAATTTTTCACAAACATACAATGGTCCGAAGTGGTTTTAGAAAAACCATTATTCATCATGAAAGAGTCAAATTTTTTGTACCATTGCCGTGGAGCTT
The DNA here is from genome assembly GCA_036172215.1 of Camellia granthamiana. Lineage (NCBI taxonomy): Eukaryota > Viridiplantae > Streptophyta > Magnoliopsida > Ericales > Theaceae > Camellia > Camellia granthamiana. The sequence goes on from CM069914.1 coordinate 24,295,598, forward strand.
GCTTGAGGCCATACAAACTTTTCTTCAATTTGCAAACAAATTTCTCTTTCCCTTTTTCCACAAAACCTTCCGGTTGCTCCATGTAAATTTCTTCTTTAAGATCACCATGAAGAAATGCGGTCTTCACATCAAGTTGCTCAACTTCAAGGTTCATACTTGCAGTCATGCCAAGTACAACCCGAATAGAAGACATCTTTACAACCGATGAGAAAATCTCGTCAAAGTCAATACCTTTCTTTGCCCAAAACCTTTCAATACAAGACGTGCTTTGTACCTCAGATTCTTCTTATCATTCTTCAATTTGAAAACCCACTTATTTTTCAGAATTTTCCTCCCCTTAGGCAACTTCACTAAGTCATAGGTGTGATTTTCAAGTAAGGAATTCATCTCCTCGTCCATGGCATTTTTCCAATCACCTTTCTTTGCATGCTCAATTGCTTCTTGGTAGCTCTCGGGCTCCCCTTGATCGGAAATCAACACAAATTCATTGGGAGGATACTTTCTTGAAGGTTGTGGGTCTGTAGACACCCCATTTTTAACCGACCTTCAGACTCAGACGTCACCGATTGAGCACTTGGTGATGTTACATGTTGTGCTCGTTCTGAGGTTGCGGAGTCACGGCTGCGAGCCTTGCCTCCGAACTTCCGGACTCTTTTGTGCTTTGCCTCGGTTTGCGAACCAGGCCCTGTTTTCTTTGTTTTCTCTTCCTGAAGGAACGGAGAGGTCTCGTAGATCGTCTCTCAGTGGCCATAGGCTACGTTTCATGGTCGTAGGCCATTTTTCCCGTTTGGAGCCCGGTTTCCGGTTTTCGGAGCCGTTGGCCGTATGCCTCGGTTCGGGACCGCTTAACTACCTCCGTTTGCTCTGGTTTTTGGCACACACCTTGTTTCCTCCCTTTTGAGGGACACTGTGGCCCGAGAGACCAACTCCGTGGTTGAACGCCACTGCCGGTGCCTAACAGCCTATTTTCGGGGCCCCGAACTGCGTGTTTCGACCTCCGAACCTTCGTTTTGCATCCATCTTGATCCATTTTTGGCAGGGACCTTATTTTCATTGTTAGAAAGGTTGCAGGAAGGTGGGAGGCCAGCAATTGTTCTGAAAGCCAGTTCTATTTCTTCATCGCTCTTCATCGCCCGTTTTCTTCGCTAGAAGGCTGGTTCTTCCCACTCCCGGGCCACTTTTTCTGACTTTCCACCACACCATTGTGTTGTACACACCTGGGAGGCCACCAATATGGGCAGACCGGCCAACAATTATTCCTGACCCTTTTGACCCCCTCTAAAAAGCTGGTTTTTCTCTCTCCTGGTTCACATTTTCTGGGTTTTGACCACACAGCAGTGTTGCACTCATCTGGGAGGCCACCTTCTTAGGGTGGCCGGCCAGCAATTCTTTTGACCCTTTTGACCCCTGGCCGGATGGCCAGGGGAGGTGGTCGGCCGGCCACCTGAACCTTTTGCACCTAGCCGGCCATGTTTCTCTCTCCTGGTGCATTCCAGTTGTACCAGCTGTTTTGCACCAGACCCCTGCCCGAGGGTTTGCCCTTTTGGGGGGAAAATTTGAATTGATTTTTCCCTCGTTTTCTTTCACTCCTCTCTCTCTATATAACCAGCACCCCACCTCCATTTCTAACGGTTAGAAAACCAGCTGGAGCATTATACATACAACCCCTCCATATCTCTCATCCAAGCTTCCAAACCCCCTTTGTTCTTGCACCATTTACACACCAACTCATTGCCTACCACCTCCATCCTCCATTCCAACACTTTGAGGCTCATTTGCAGAGGCTGAAAGCTCATCAACTTGGACCAAAAGCTGCTGGAGTTCAGTTCTACAAGGGTAAGCTCCTATTTCCCTCTTTTTGGCATATTTTTACTCTATATCTTAGCCCCTTTTGCTTGCATTTTTGGGCTTCGACCTGAACTAGAAATAGTCTTATTTTGACCTCATCTTCATGTTAGATCAAGGACTTTTCCCTGTTTAAGGTCTTCTACTCCCCCTTTGTGCTTTATCTCGCTTTTAGGGCTTATCTTGCATGATACATTAGCCTTACTTGTGGGCATTTCTGGGCTTTGAGCCAAACTGTAAAGTCTCTTATTTTGATCCGCTCTTCAACTTTGTTGAAGAGCTCTTTGCTTTGTGAGGCCATCTTCTGCCTCTTGTTCCCTATCCCTCTTTTAGGGTCATTTTTTGCATCATATTTTAGCCTTACTTGTGAATATTTTTGAGGCTTGATATAAACTGGAAAAAGTCTTGTTTTGACCTCCTCTTTATGTTTTTTTGAGGTCACTTTTCTATTTGGAGTCATCTGCTTCCTTGCATGCTTCATTTCTACATGCTTTGAGCCATGCATTTGAGCATTTGCATAAGTCTTGTTTTGGCCTCTTAGGCACTGAAATCCAATGAATTTTTAGTGGCTTTGATGGGGTTTTGAGCCTTGAAATCATAGAGGGGTGACCCTCTCACCCCTCATTCTCTTTACTAGCATGTCTGGCCTTCCAAAGGGACCCTATTTTGCATGCATTGAAGTCACTTTTCAGGCTTTATTCTGAGGGTTTTCAGGTCTGCCTTGGCTCTTTCTGAGGCCCCCTTGGCCATATTTTATGTCTATGATGCATGTGTAGAGCAATCCCGTTCAAGGCCTCTCAAAGAGGCCTTTCTTTGCATATTTCTGAGACTGATTCCAGGGCCTATTTGGTGGGTTTTAGGACTGTCATAACCCATTTCCAGAGTTGGTTTGGTCTTGCTAAGTGTCTATCTTGTAGGTGCTTAATAACCCCTTGTATGGCCCTTTAAAGGAACCCATTATTTTTGCATATGTTGGCTGCATTTCAGAAGTTATTTGGGCATATTTTGGCATGTTTTATTCACTGATTTTTGCTGGTTTGATGAGTTCTCATGCGCTTCATATACATGCCATGTAAACCATGTTTGCTAGTCAAAGTTGCATGCTATTTTAGTCCATCATGCTAGTATCTTTTGGTCATGCTTTGAACTAGAAATGTTCATGTTTTGGGACTGGCTTGGCTCTGTCTTTGTGCTTCATAGTCAAATAATGCATGCTTTGTATAGCTATAAGTCAATACATGTGCCTAGTTTTGAGTTTCGGGGCTCATCTCATGCATCGGGTGCCATGTTTCCATGTTTCGGGGCCTTTTAGCATCATGTTTCAGTGCTGGAATGTACATGTTTGAATGCCATGCTTCATCCTTGCCATGCCTTATTAGAGTTGCATGTCGTGCCTTAGGTTCGGTCCTCGGTTTGCGTGCATGTGTGCACGCATTTCGGTTATCTCATTTTCATCTTATGGCTACTAATGTGAGTGTGGCTGAGGTCCACTCATGTTGGTGTAAGTCCATCACGCATTGTGTATGCCATTTCAATTCATAGCATTGTATATGCCATTTCATAGCATATCGCATGCTAGGTTGTATGTTAGTCGCATTCATGCATGTCATGCATATTGCATTGTGTTTGGGATAGGGGTTAGCCCAAGCATGGGAAACGAGGTGCGTTTCGTACTCCGAGTGACGGAACGTGTCTCAATTCCCAGTCACCGACACTCCAGATTAACCATGATGGAGTCTCGGTCCTGTTATGTTTATATGTGCATTCATTTCATATTGAGTCGTGCAATTCATTTCATATTGAGTCGTGCAATTCGACTCCAGATTAACCAGATGCGTGATTGGTGACACGAGGATCGAGGTGTGCATACATATGTGAAAATACTTTGCCATGCCTCTTTGTTGCTCTCTGTTGCAGTAAATCAGAAACTGGCAGTCTTTTGGAACTTCGTGCAATATTCCGGGCTTAATTGTAAACAGAGGCTAATTGGGGCATCGCAATGGATTTCCGAGCAAGGCAACTTAAGCATGCATCATCCATCATCCGGAGCAGAGCTGAGGCAGTCCATAAGCTTGCATGCTAGTTTACTGCTTTTCTAGTTAATTTGTTAATTAATTAGGGTTTTGTACTTATTCGGACTGTAATATTTATTTGGGACTGTATTATTTATTCAGACCCTCCGCGCGAGGGCAATATTGTAATAAGTGTGCGTGCGTGTGATGTATGTCTTCCAACCCCACGTCTTTCTCCCTTTTATTTACCAGCTTATGATGGTTAGATTAGGGCATGTTTCAATTAGCATACAGTATGATAGCATGTTTGCATTCATTCATCTGTTTCGCATGCACCGGGCTCGGCGCATCATACTCACTGCATTGTACTTCAATTCCGAGTTGAATACTTGTTAGTTGTAACATTTCACATGCCATCTTTAGAATAGCCGAGCCTATCTTAGTTGCATTTTGCATGTGTTGCATTAGGCATTTCTGTATAGTTAGGATCATGCATGGATTTCTAACATAGCTTCTGTTTTGGCTTGGAGTACTCGGTAAGTTTTATGCTTTAGCATCCTTGCATGCGTGTGAGTGACTGCCATGATAGCATGCTTACCATGAGGCTATGTGCTTATATGATATACCTGTCTGAATGCCTGTGGGTGGAGGTTGGGTTATCTAGATTGGAACAATTCATTTACTGTGAGTTTTAAGCCCACTAGATAGTGGCAAAACCATGTTTTCTAAGCCCACCTGAGGGTGGCAAATCCACATTTTAGCCTTCTTGCGAGTAGCAAACCGCTTTCAAAAACAAATGTGAAATGTTTTGGTTCCAACTCAGACGATCCAGTCTATACTTGTATGTTGTGCGCATCACATAGTAAATCTAGGCTAATAACCGGAATAAGAACGCATAATGTTTTCAAAGCTAGATATCATGGTTAGTAGAGGCCGATCTTTGATCGGGCGAGCGGGGGTGCTCACGAAGTGACCTTCCCCAATCATACCCAAGTTCCCGAGCCGAGGCAACTTTGGTGATGACGGACACGTGGCCTTAGGCACGAGTCAGGGTTTCCTAAATTTCCCAAAATAAAATATTTAGGTGGCGACTCTGTATCTGGCAAAGCAGTCCATGTTTGGCACTTCTTTCTAAAAATCTGTTTTCTCAAAACGATTTGTCAGATTTGGACTCTTTGGTTCAGATTGAGGACCGTGACAATTTGAGTCCGAACTGTAGTGAGCCCAAAATGAACGGAACGGGACTCATCCTCTCGGGGACGTTCGGGGACGTCTACAGTTTCTGGCGACTCTGCTGGGGAGTTAGAGAACTTGACTCGAACTCATGATATCTTGTTTTGATTACACTTATGTGTTTGTTTGCATTGCATTTGCATTGGTGCTCCTAGGACACCGTGTTTGCCATCTGCTATTCCTGAGCGGTTTGCCAGAGGCCGCGTGCCATAAGGCTTACCGGTTACGGGCTCTGCCAGTATGGAAACACAAACCCCAGTTTTACCGGGGCACCCTTTTGACCATTCGACCTAGTGCATATTCGGAATCCGTAGTGACCATTCCAAGCTAGGACAGGTTGCTTACCCGATGTTAGGTTGTTTGAAACCGCTGCGTGCGTAGTGAAACCCTAGCTTCTGACAAAATAGGACAGGGAAACCTTACCTCAACATAGGGGTGTTTTGGCTCTCACTTGCTTGTTATGTGCTTTAGAGTGCGTCTCTACAGGGATGCATGTGTCAGTTTACAAGTTTGGGCATCAGGCCTGCGGGCACCAGTTTAGTATTTTGGGATTCAGTTTACCTGAGGGTATCAGTTTGCAGGGCAGAGATTTGGGCAGAATTCAGTAGAGGGCATAGTCGTTCAGTTTTGCTCGTATCTGTTTTGGCGAAATTGGGCTGAGATGCTGCATGTTTTCTCTTTTGCTAGGGGTAGTCTGGGAATCATAGCTTCAGAAGGCTCCAATATCCCCCGGGTACATTGGATCCGTGTTGATAGACTTTGTCAGGTCGGAAATTCAGTTCAAGGGCAAATCAGTGTTCCTTCGCCAGAGGCAGGGTAAAAGGGCCAGTCAAGCACAGATCTTCAGTTCAACAATCTTTGGATCAGCAGTCATTATCCACCTCACCTGTGTGCAGTTGGGTTGAGATACCTCAGCGAGTTACACCTGTTATTCAGCTAGATCAGGGTAGTATGGCACGGATGGAAGAAATGATGCGTCAGCTTTAAGAGAGTATGAAGCTCATGCAAGAGGACGCTGCCCGCCAAGCGGAATTCTCCAAACAGCAGGCTACAATCATGACCCAGCAGGCGGAGCTAATTACCCGGCTACAGCAGCAAGCCAGAGCATCAGCCTCACATCAAGCTCCTCCCCCATCAAAGGTTCCGATACCCGAGGAGACACCAAATGTCCAAGCAGATACGGACATTCTGACAGGTCCGGCTCCGCCCCTAATCTTACCCCAACTGTCTAAAGCACCAATCAACCTACCGGACTCTCCCTTTGAAGTTGAGCAAGCTTGAAAAGTTGTTCAAGAAATCCCAGGGGGTAAAGTCCATCCCGGACATCGAGGACGGATACACTGACTCAGCTGTGATGCTGCCAGACCGGTTCAAGATGCCACAAATCGACCGTTTTGACGGATCCGGGGATCCCATGGTGCATCTACGGTTGTTCTTAGACATACTAAGGCCGATGGGCCTCACCAGACTGCAGAAACTTTCATTATTCGGACGGACCCTGTCAGGTATGGCGGCCATTTGGTATGCAAAATTGGAAGATGATGTCAAGAGGAATTGGGATCAGATGGCCGAGGCCTTCGTTGCACAATACTCGTATAACACGCAAATCGAGATTACGACCCGTGATCTTGAGACGACGAGGCAGGAGCCTAAAGAGAGCTTCTCAGAATTCGTGGCCCGCTAGAGGGCCAAGGCCTCAATGATGACCATTAGGCCAACGGATAAGGATCAAATACGAATAGTTGTGCACAACCTCCAGCCCAAACTAATGCAGAAAATGATCGTGCTCCCCTTCCCTACCTTTTCAGATTTGCATGAGATGGGAGTACATATCGAAGATGCCATGAAGCAGGGCCTTATTGATCAGGAGAAAGAGCAACCCAGGAGGGCGTTTTTCTGCAGTTCGAATGCGACCACCAGTGGTAACACAGCTGCAAGATCTTCTGAAGTGGGCATGGTCACCACCACCACATCAAAAACAGCTACCCCATTCACCGGTGTGTCCGGAAGTAGCTCGCAAAAAACCAGATATCCACCCCAAGCCAGGAAAGTTTTCACCCCACTTTATATGCCTTTGTCAAAGGCTCTAGGGGTTTTGATCAAGAAAGGGCATCTGAAGCCCCTAGAGCCGCAGCCATTACCAAAGAACCTCCCTCTCTCACACAACCTAGCTGACTACTGTGCCTTCCATCAGCGAGCTGGCCATGACACTGACATATGCTTTCATCTCCGCCATGAAATACAAGATCTTATCGACAACGGGGTCATCGTCGCACCAAGTCCTGCAAAGTCTATCGGCACTTGATCAGTGAACTTGGGGGGGATAATGTGACTATGTGATTGGGGGGATGAACCACCTGTGGATGGCACTTGATTTACTCCAGATATGGCGTATGGCACGCACCGTTTTGAGCATTTGGCGAATGCTACACTCTAACTTGGGTATTGAGTCAATCTTGTTGTTTTCTTTTGCGTCTGTCCTTTTATTTTGAGTCAGGCTTTTCATACTGAGTCAGTTGAGGTCTGTCTTGTCGTATCGAGTCAGTCCTGTTGTATAGGAGTCGGGTGATCCCGGGGGTGTTACCTCGGACATCACTGTTTTGTTTCGTGTTTGTCTTTTGCTTTCTTCGAGTCTGTTTCTACTGAGGAGCCAGTTGTGCCAACAGATCTCAATGAAACAGCAGTGATTTTCACACTCTTGTATTTGCTTCGGCCGTACGCCAGTTGTGCCAGAAAATTTGAATCGAACGGCAGTACTTTTCGCCTACTTTTCTGTGCCTTGAATTCATTGCATTGACCTAAGTTTTTCAAAACTTTTTGAACACTGCGGTGAAAACAAAGAGGAAGGAATTCCTCAAGATTTGAAAAAAATTGATCAATTAAGAGAAAGAGAGGCATGCTGAGCCCTTAATGAATGAAATCATGCTTGTTAATGTGAGTACTGAGAAGGATCCTAGCTTGATCCAGATTGGTTCTACACTGTCTTCAGCGCGAGCGATTTATCGCTTTCTTAAAAAATTTCAAAAAATGTTTTGCGCGGTCCTGCGATGTGGAATCGCTCTTGAGATTGTGCAGCCTAGGATCGCTCTCAGTCTCGAGACTCGATCCCTTTCTTGCCTGTGTGGCCGGATCAGAAGCAGCCATCAAACTAGGGGCAGGGAAGTCAAATCAAGAAGATCAGATGTCGTCAAAAGAAGTTTGCAAAGCTAGATCAGAAGCACCACTCGAACTAGGGGCAAAAAATGCCAAATTGTGCTCAAAGAGCCGAAGATGGATCATTCCACAAATCAATGAAGATCAGCAAGAATACCAAATCCCAGAAGGGAAGAAAGAAGAAAGCATTGCTGAAGAACAACTGAGTTCCTATCCATAACACTAGGGGCAAATTCAGCCCCCATGGGATGGACTCCTGCATCGTCAGCGAACAGCAGCCATTCTCTTGGATTCAGATAGCTTCGAGATCTCAAACCGATCAACGTGGACAAAGCTACACTTTTACCCTTGAGAGGCTCGCTGGGCCAAAAACCCGGAAGGGCGGCCCAGGCAAAAGTTAGAGCAAGAAAAGAAGAAAAAGAACAAAAAAAAAAAAGAAAAGAACAAAAGAACAAAAAAAAAAAAAAAGAAAGAAAAATGCAAAGAAAAGAACAAAAAAGAAAATCAAAAAAAGAAATGAAAAGAAAAGAAATGAAAAGAAAGGAAAAACAGAGCTCGCAAGGTTGAAAACCCGGAAGGGCGGCCTTGGCAAAAGTTAGAGCATAAAAGGAGAGATTAAATACCCGAGTGTACCTTAACCCTGAACTACGTAAGGCTTGATTCCCATCTTTACGATACGTAGGCAACTTCATTCTGAAGTCTAGCCGTAAAACACTTCAAATTCGACTGTGTCCATGCGATGGTTCTGGTCATCTTTGTCTTCTCTGTATCTGAGGATTTGGTTGTGTTCGTTACTCTGATGACTGACTACAATGCGCTGCGGTGCCATTCAAATAAGGAGCAACTTTCCGTTGCTATTCAATGCACTGCGGTGCCATTCAAACAAGGGGCAACTTTCCGTTGCCATGCAGTGTCCTTCAGGAAAGGGGCAATTTTCCTTCGGATCTGAGGTTGTGCATCTCAAGAGTGGGTTCTATGCTCGTTGAGCAGTGGCCGTTTGCGAAATAGTTTTTGAGAATTTTTACTGAGGTTGACTAATCTTCTCGAAAAGTATTCCATTTTTCAAAATTGGACCATTTCTTGGACCCAAAAAGGGAAAATTTTCAGTGCTCACAGCCTAACTTGCATGATTTTAAATCAGAAAATCGAACAAGCATATTAATCTGACTCTCGTATTGGTCAAAATTGTTTTAGTAGAAAACCAAAACAAAAAATGGTCAAAATGATGAACTAGGGGCACAGTTGAGTCAGGTGTTCTGTCTTTCCCCCATTATTAACATAATTGCCAGAAGGGCACTCTACCTGCCAGAACAGGGCGCAACTCAGGCTAACAGCAAAGGGCAGACACCCTCTAAGCAACGAGGTATCAGGCCATGTGCGAAGCATGAATTGGAATGGATCAAGATATTCCACCCCCCCCCCCCCATCTGGACACATCTGATCACGTCCAGACTCCTCAGCAGAGCATCGTCAACCGGTGTTAGCTGCAGATTTGCTACACACCCAGTTGTAGCACAGCCCCTTTGTGGAAGAAACTCACTGTTGTGAACAAGAATAAGAATCTAGCGGAATGCTAGGGGCAAGAGCCCACAACTTTCTGTTTATCCATCAACCACCCAAGGGAGGGATTTAAAATGAGAGATTGAAGAATAGAGAGGTGTGCGCTGAGAGGAAAAGTGAGAAAATGGCTTTTTTAGAAAAACAGAGCCTGAGGGCCGAGTGATGTGAGAGACACAAATGAGAAAGGGTGGGAAACAATACCCGGTGAAACTGGCTCCTCGCGATCTGAGAGGTCTGTCGTCTTTGTAATACGTCTGTGTGTCGTGTCTTTTGTTTTGTTTATCTCGATTCCTGCTTTAAGTCGTCCCGAGCATGTCTTGTTGTGTTTAGGTCGTTTACCTTTTGTTTTTCTGTGTTGAGTCATTTTGGCTGTGGTCAGTTGTAGGCTCAATACCCGGTTAAGAATCCTTTTCTCATTTCAATTTCAAAAGAAAAATCATCTTGTGCTCAGAGTGCTGTGCCATTCTCCACATTTGGGGGGGGGCGCAAAACAGGATTTGTTCTTTCGTAAAACCGCAGGGTTTAACCCGGGTCATGTGAGAACAATAGAATAGGACCTATTTGAAGCTATGTGGGTTCCAGGCTGCGAAGCAAAAGAAAAGAGGGAAAATTGGAGCATTTGAGTTTGTTTCAGTTTCCGTGATTATACTCTCCCTGATTATACTCCGGATGTAGCTCTTCAGGCCTTGTCAGTGCTCCGAAGTATGAGTGTGCCTCTACTCCCAAACTCAAGCTTGTTTCAATGACAGAATGGCAATCGAAGTGCTCCCTCAGCAAACCAGCCCCTGCCAGACGCATCTTGGCTGTATTTGCAATGAGTTCCTAGGAGACCAACTGCGACGGTGGAAACTAGAGTTCAGACGGCTATTGCCTAGAACGCAAAGGTTCGGGATTTCCGAGACTAAAGTCTGGTTTAAATACCCAGGGGTCTATCCTCGGCTTGAAATCTGTATGGCAGCCCCATAGATTGAGATATCATGTGAATGCGCCTCGATCCTGGATACTGAATCAACCTAGTCTGTCACCCCGTTGGAGAATAGGGAAAGTTGTGAAAATGGCCAGGAAGGAAAGGTAGTAACTGTGGTTTGGAAGTACAATCAAGAAAGTGTAAGAAGAACCCACTCTTTACAGCTCAAAATGTTTCTGCGGAATTTTCAACTCATGTCTTCGATGTGTAGCTCATCGTCAGTCGGCATGCACGAGGTGTATCCTTTTTGGAATGTATCGTGACCCCTCCGAGAGGTAAATCAGAGGTTGCGTTTGGAATTTGGTCTCCTTAAGGCTTGTATTCCCTTATTCGGTATTTTTGTTTCAAATGGGCGTTGTCACACGCGTTCCACTAGCATTGTTATGCTCATCACTTGCATTGTTATGCACATCTATCTAGCATTGTTATGCTCATTACTTGCATTGTTATGCACATCTATCTAGCATTGTTATGCTCATTCGTTGCATTGTTATGCACATCTATCTAGCATTGTTATGCTCATTCGTTGCATGGTTATGCACATCTGTCTAGCATTGTTATGCTCATTACTTGCATTGTTATGTACACTCCACCTGCATTGTTATGCACCTTTTCACTTACAATTGTCGTCTTTTCTCCTCTCGCATGTGGTGTGTTAGGACATCTTCGGTTTCGAACATTCGGACGAGTTCCGGTGTTCATTCATACCTTTCCTCTCTTGCGTGTGATATGCTGAGAGGTTTTCTCTTGCGTGTGATACGCTGAGAAATATACCTTTCCTCTCTTACATGTGATATGCTGAGAGGTTTTCTCTTGCGTGTGATACGCTGAGAAGTTTACCTTTCCTCTCTTGCGTGTGATATGCTGAGAGGTTTTCTCTTGCGTGTGATACGCTGAGAAATTTACCTTTCCTCTCTTGCGTGTGATATGCTGAGAGGTTTTCTCTTGCGTATGATATGCTGAGAGGTTTTCTCTTGCGTGTGATACGCTGAGAAATTTACCTTTCCTCTCTTGCGTGTGATATGCTGAGAGGTTTTCTCTTGCGTGTGATACGCTGAGAAATTTACCTTTCCTCTCTTGCGTGTGATATGCTGAGAGGTTTTCTCTTGCGTGTGATACGCTGAGAAGTTTACCTTTCCTCTCTTGCGTATGATATGCTGAGAGGTTTTCTCTTGCATGTGATATGTTGAGAAATTTACCTTTCCTCTCTTGCATGTGATATGCTGAGAGGTTTTCTCTTGCGTGTGATACGCTGAGAAATATACCTTTCCTCTCTTACGTGTGATATGCTGAGAGGTTTTCTCTTGCGTGTGATACGCTGAGAAGTTTACCTTTTCTCTCTTGCGTGTGATATGCTAAGAGGTTCACCTTTCTTCTCTTGCGTATGATACGCTGAGAAATTTACCATTTCTCTTTTGTGTGTGATACGCTGAGAGGTTTACCTTCTTCCTCTCCTGTGTGTGGTACGCGGAAAGATGTTGTGTGTGAGACTCCGGGTATTCTCGGTAGTCGCTTTTAGCCTTCTCCACGTGAGACGCAGTGAGAATTGAATAATTTTCTTACATCCTTTCTGCATGAAATGTAGTTAGATTTGTATATGCTTGCTTAAAACTTTTGCATGATATGCTTCATTACAGCTTTCTTTGCATGATCATAAGTTATGTTCGGCTTCTTGCATTGTCAGTTGCATTTTGCCCCTGCCTGCGGGCACATCTCCTTGATTATCTGGCCTATTTCTCTGAGTCTTCAGCTTTATCAAAAATGGGTCGTCTCTGGGCTTTGACATTCACTCCCGTCACTTCTTGACTTCCGAGTTCTGTCAAAGAGGGGCAACTGTAGACACCCCATTTTTGACCGACCTTAAGACTCAGATGTCACCGATTGAGCACTTGGTGATGTTGCATGTTGTGCTCGTTCTGAGGTTGCGGAGTCACGGCTGCGAGTCTTGCCTCTGGACTTCCGGACTCTTTTGTGCTTTGCCTCGGTTTGCGAACCAGGCCCTGTTTTCTTTGTTTTCTCTTCTTGAAGGGACGGAGAGGTCTCGTAGATCGTCTCTCAGTGGCCATAGGCTACGTTTCATGGTCACAGGCCATTTTTCCCGTTTGGAGCCCGGTTTCCGGTTTTCGGAGCCGTTGGCCGTGTGCCTCGGTTTGGGACCGCTTAACTACCTTCGTTTGCTCCGGTTTTTGGCACACACCTTGTTTCCTCCCTTTTGAGGGACACTGTGGACCGAGAGACCAACTCCGTGGTCGAACGCCACTGCCGGTGCCTAACAGCTTGTTTTCGGGGCCCCGAACTGCGTGTTTCGACCCCCGAACCTTCGTTTTGCATCCATCTTGATCCATTTTTGGCAGGGACCTTATTGTCATTGTTAGAAAGGTTGTAGGAAGGTGGGAGGCCAGCAATTGTTCTGAAAGCCGTTCTATTTCTTCATCGCTCTTCATCGCCCGTTTTCTTTGCTAGAAAGCTGGTTCTTCCCACTCCCGGGCCACTTTTTCTGACTTTCCACCACACCATTGTGTTGTACACACCTGGGAGGCCACCAATATGGGCAGGCCGGCCAACAATTATTCCTGACCCTTTTGAACCCCTCTAAAAAGCTGGTTTTTCTCTCTCCTGGTTCACATTTTCTGGGTTTTGACCACACAGTAATGTTGCACTCATCTGGGAGGCCACCTTCTTGGGGTGGCCGGCCAGCAATTCTTTTGACCCTTTTGACCTCTGGCCGGCTGGCCAGGGGAGGTAGCCGGCCAGCCACCTGAACCTTTTGCACTTGGCCGGCCATGTTTCTCTCTCTTAGTGCATTCCAGCTGTGCCAGCTGTTTTACACCAGACCCCTGCCCGAGGGTCTGCCCTTTTGGGGGGGAAATTTGAATTGATTTTCCCCCCTTTTCTTTCACTCCTCTCCCTCTATATAACCAGCACCCCACCTCCATTTCTAGCGGTTAGAAAACCAGCTGGAGCATTATACATACAACCCCTCCATATCTCTCATCCAAGCTTCCAAACCCCCTTTGTTCTTGCACCATTTACACACCAACTCATAGCCTACCACCTCCATCCTCCATTCCAACACTTTGAGGCTCATTTGCAGAGGTTGAAAGCTCATCAACTTGGACCAAAAGCTGCTGGAGTTCAGTTCTACAAGGGTAAGCTCCTATTTCCCTCTTTTTGGCATATTTTTACTCTATATCTTAGCCCCTTTTGCTTGAATTTTTGGGCTTCGACCTGAACTAGAAATAGTCTTATTTTGACCTCATCTTCATGTTAGATCAAGGACTTTTCCCTGTTTAAGGTCTTCTACTCCCCCTTTGTGCTTTATCTCTCTTTTAGGACTTATCTTGCATGATACATTAGCCTTACTTGTGAGCATTTCTGGGCTTCGATCCAAACTGTAAAGTGTCTTATTTTGAGTCCCTCTTCAACTTTGTTGAAGGGCTCTTTGCTGTTTGAGGTCATCTTCTGCCTCTTGTCCCCTATCCCTCTTTTAGGGTCCATTTTTGCATCATATTTTAGCCTTACTTGTGAATATTTTTGAGGCTTGATATAAACTGGAAAAATTCTTGTTTTGACCTCCTCTTTAAGTTTGTTTGAGGTCACTTTTCTGTTTGGAGTCATCTGCTTCCTTGCATGCTTCATTTCTACATGCTTTGAGCCATGCATTTGAGCATTTGCATAAGTCTTGTTTTGGCCTCTTAGCCACTAAAATCCAGTGGATTTTCAGTGGCTTTGATGGGGTTTTGAGCCTTAAAATCAAAGAGGGGTGACCCTCTCACCCCTCATTCTCTTTACTAGCATGTGTGGCCTTCCAAAGGGACCCTATTTTGCATGCATTGAAGTCACTTTTCAGGCTTTATTCTGAGGGTTTTGAGGTCTGCCTTGACTCTTTCCAAGGCCCCCTTGGCCATATTTTATGTCTATGATGCATGTGTAGAGCAATCCCGTTCAAGTCCTCTCAAAGAGGCCTTTCTTTGTATATTTCTGAGACTGATTCCAGGGCCTATTTGGTGGGTTTTAGGACTGTCATAACCCATTTCCAGAGTTGGTTTGGTCTTGCTAAGTGTCTATCTTGTAGGTGCTTAATAACCCCTTGTATGGCCCTTTAAAGGAACCCATTATTTTTGCATATGTTGGCTGCATTTCAGAAGTTATTTGGGCATATTTTGGCATGTTTTATTCACTGATTTTTGTTGGTTTGATGAGTTCTCATGCGCTTCATATACATGCCGTGTAAACCATGTTTGCAAGTCAAAGTTGCATGCTATTTTAGTCCATCATGCTAGCATCTTTTGGTCATGCTTTGAACTAGAAATGTTCATGTTTTGGGACTACCTTGGCTCTGTCTTTGCGCTTCATAGTCAAATAATGCATGCTTTGTATAGCTATAAGTCAATACATGTGCTTAGTTTTGAGTTTCGGGGCTCATCTCATGCATCGGGTGCCATGTTTCCATGTTTTGGGGCCTTTTAGCATCATGTTTCAGTGCTGGTGTCACAACCCAAAACCGCCCCTAAAAGTTTGGGCATGACCACTTCGGAAATGGACATAAAACCTGGTGTATATAATGTATGGGGCCTGGACGGAAGCATTTACTATAATAAGATAACATACATGATAACATCCATCGAGCTAATACTAAACATGCCAGGATCACATACACATGCTCAACCTCCCCTTACTGAGTATATAACCAAATAGTGGTAAAGAAAGGGATCATATACATACATTTAAACATTAGGTAAACAATTAAAGTGCAAAAGTGCAAGCCAAAATCTCAACAAAACTTCACAGAAATGCATGGCTTGGTTGGGTGCCTGGACACACGAAGGTTGGAAAAAGAAACCGGGCGTCATGGGCTAGGACTGACTACCTGGTTGGTTACCTACAGAAACGACATAACAGAGAGTGAGCCGGGCTCAGTGAATAGTAATACATAAATAAAACAATGCTTAACTTGAACATAATATCAAAGCATAAGAAAATGCAGAGTTCACATAGTTAGCCTGATTCTGTATTCATTTCATAATGGCCGTAGGCCCAGTCTTGAACATAAAATCTTAAAACATCACATCTTAAATCATAATGGCCTGAAGCCCTTGAATCGGGTGGCGTAATGCCCTTGAAACACATGGCAAGAAAGCCCTTGAAACGTGTGGTATGAAAGCCCTTGAAACATATGGCATGAAAGC
The DNA here is from genome assembly GCA_036172215.1 of Camellia granthamiana. Classification (NCBI taxonomy): domain Eukaryota; kingdom Viridiplantae; phylum Streptophyta; class Magnoliopsida; order Ericales; family Theaceae; genus Camellia; species Camellia granthamiana. The sequence goes on from CM069914.1 coordinate 24,311,557, forward strand.
CCTTGAAACATATTGGCATTAAAGCCCTTGAAACATATTGGCATGAAGCCCTTGAAAAGTTGGCATAAAGCCCTTGAAGGATTGGCATTAAGCCCTTGAAAAGTTGGCATGAAGCCTTTGAAACATGTGGCACGAGGCCCTTGAAACATGTGGCGCGAGGCCCTTGAAACATATTGCATATATTGTCATACCATAAATGGAAATAAATCATACATGTTCTTTATGCATATTCCTTAAGATTGAACCATAAACAGAAATTAGAAGTCATGCTTGTAACATACTTGAACTTGTAACATGCGTATACTTGTAACATACTTGATCTTGTAACATACATGAACTGATGATCTACTTGAACTTATAACATACATGAACTTGTAATATACTTGAACTTATAACATGCGAAAACTTGTAACATACGTAAACTTGTAACTGACTTAAACTTGTAACATATGTAAACTTGTAACATACGTGAACCACGGTATTGTGACCCCCGGGTAAGGGCCTTGCACTAAGGATACCTTATATAAATGAACAATCATTCAGTGATTCAAAACGTAACATGTTAGGAAATAGGGCATTTCTTGTCACATCATGTTATTATCGTATACTTAACAAAGATAGAATAATTCACATTCTCAGGAGGGTTACAGAAACATGTTAAACCTTTTGCCCTTATGTCGTGGTTTCTGAATAATTTCTCATTCGCACGAATACACATAGTTTTCCAAGTATTCTGATTCATCGAAGGTGTCTACCCTTGATAGCCTATGACTGTCTCATATTTACTCAAAAGCCGTTCTTCAAGAATGAACATAATTTCTCTTTAATCTTTAGGAAACGGCATAGTTCACTTGATTTATTAATAGCAGATAGAGGCATACACCTTTGTTTGGTCGTTCATATATGTTAACATAGTTGACATGTACTTGACAGAGTACTAATGGTAGCCATTACATCATTCACATGAGTTAACATAGTTAACTTAAGTTTAACAGGACATTCCTGATAAATATTAATGAGAGATAAGCACATTTACAGATTGAATGATTTCAGAGATATGTAAATACCATGGTTCCATAGTGCTTATACGTTCCCTTTGTTCATCATGAATCACTCTAGCTATCTTGCAAATAACAGAATATTAGTCTTCTTTGTCAACAGTAATACCGCTCAATAATGCCTCTAGATTTTCCAATCAACACATTGTTAATTAAATTACTTGCAAAGGACAAAATATTAACGATAAGAATCATTAACGATAATTGAACGTGCGATTACCGTACTACTACTCACAGTGGTAGGTCTCTGATAGCGGTGGAACGATGTCCTCATCTTGACCTACAAACATAATGCACATAGCAGATTATGAGAATAAAACCAATCTCTTTTTATTCCTTACTCAAGAATGATGGTGGTTCTAAATTCATTAGTCCTCCATAGATTATCATAAAATAGGAGGAATCGATAGGAGAAAGGTTCAGGCGAAGAAACGGTACAAATTCAGTAAACAAAAAGTGAACAGTCGTCACTAAGTTGGGCATAACTATTTCTGTACTTAGAATTTTGGAGTGAGACTACCGCCATTGGAAACTAGACTTCCGGTGCTTGATTTTAGGCTCAAGAATCACTCAAAACGGAGTCCGGATGCAAAAGATATGCCTATTCAAAGTTACCCGATCTATGCTGAAATAGGGGTGGCCGCTCGTGCGCCCACTTTGGCCGCTCGAGCGCCCAAAAACAGAATGCAAACTTATTTTTTTTCCTCTTCTCCGCACGTGCGGCCATGTCCTCCGCACGTGCGGCCTGGGCCCTGTTTGACAGTCCGAAAATCATACAAAACCCCATGTTTGGTGATCAACAACAAGGTCCTATTTAGATGCTTTAAACACTAAAACATGGTTCCCAAATCATGTAAATAGGGGTACAAACACATAACCATATGAACATGCATTTGATCTTCTTCAATTACATACCACCACTCTTACATACACAATACACATACACAGCCATATTTATGCACAAGTGAGTTCCAAGATGGTAAGTCAAGGAACAAGACGTAGATTCCTCTCTAGATGGAACAAATTGGTTAGAATAATCAAGGAGTAACATCCTCTTTACCAATAAATCCACACCTACATCAAACCCCCATTACAACTCTAGGTTACACAATACAAAGAAATTCTTTCCCCAAATGAAGAAGAAAGGATTGAATTAGGGAAATTAGCCTTACCTTAAGCTTCACTTCCTAAATGCCCCTTCAATTTTACAATTCCCTACTCCTTTGATGATCTTGCCTCTCTATTTCTCTAACCCTTCTCTAAATCTTCTTCCAGGAGATATTTCTCATGGAGGCTTCTAAGTCAAAGCATTGAGATATATAGATAGAGTTATATAAGGGGTGAATAAGACAAAATTTAATCGTTTAAGCATTCCAAATTGAAATTTCACAGAAACGCTTATTATTACCTAAAAATTATGCTAATCTCAAATATAAAATCAATTTCGGATTATCAAGCCTTTAAGGGTCTCAATTTCTGATTCAAACATTTTACTTGTAACAGATCTTTTTCCTTAATGAACAGATACACATTGATAAATATAGGATTCACTTACTTAACTTCATTTAACATGGAATTTCGCAATCATCATTTAAATGCGCAGGACAAGGGACTGAAAATATATCAGAAAACATGTACGAGGGTCGGGTTATTACAGTCTTCCCCCCTTAAATAAGTTTGGTCCCTCAAACTTGTTTTACTATGTAACAAATTAGAAATCTTAATCTCACATTATCGTCCAATTTTGTCATAGATGTTCACATCCCTCAGTTCGACAATTCATCGGTTAGCCCAACACTTATCACAGTTATCCCAAAGTGCTTAACATAATAAGCATTTCATAATTTGGTCCAACTAGTTGTTTTAATGTCTATTTCAGGCACGTAGAATAAAAGAAAATAACCCCATATACTTATTCCATGGAATTACTATAAAATCTACAGTTGAGTTTATAATCACGATATTTTCCTGTCAATAAGTCCCATAGCATAAATTCTCAGACACAGAAGCATACAATTTTGTTTTCAAACTTGCCCAGTTAAGTAATTCCTGGGGTAAATCTTATAGTGCCATTTATTCGGAGACAAGTTGTCCATTAAGGTCACAGATAATCGTCGGTGGCAAAACATAATCCACCCGTACAAGACCGTCGGTGGTACCATCCGTACGAAACCGTCAATGGTAAGAGATGTCTCAACAAAGGTGTTACATAAGCTTAACGTCTCCTAGCACGGAGGGACCTTGCAAGAATGTCATCAAAAGAAAACTAATACATGATACAGAAACTAATGGATAATCAGTCACAACAGTAAGATGTGCATTCTCTCTCAATAAATATTTCTTCTTGCTCTAGCACACATTAATTTGGCTTCTTTTAAATCATTTCAGTATTCCACAACTCAGTAAATTCTTTCTCTTCCTACTATAGGGTACGAGATCTTCCACATGGTTTGTATTCACAATTTATAATTACAGTGGGTTACCATACAGAAATTAGAGACCAGTCCTCCAGCCCAGTCAATTAACACAGGCAAAGTATCCAGTTACTTCGCATACGTAGGTCCTACCAGATTCATTCGTCGAGTCATAAATTCCATTACGTATACAGAACTATAAGAACCACATTCTCTCAGACTTCATAATGTCACATACACAAAAATATCGCACAGAAATGACTTCTCAATCTTATATCATTAATACACCTAGGCAGGGTTCCCATTCTTGTGGGATATTATCAAATTCCAAGCATTTAATTGATCCCAAAGTAGTCAATAACTACCCATCTTGTGAGCAAACACATAACATGGGTGAAGTCCTTCATGTCGTTCAACCATTCTTTACAAGAAATCTTGATTACGGATTACAAATTACACATAACACAACAGATTACAATTTACAGATTTCAGGCTATAAATTCCCATAAACAAATCCCGATTACACATATACATAACCCATTCAATATTATCAATAATTTCTTCGGTTCCCCATTAGGAATCGTCAATAATTTGCTCAGTTCACAAAACCATATTAATTTTATGTTGTTCCAAGGTCCATAGTCAATTTCCTTATTCCTTTTTAACAATTAGTAAAGCATAATTACATTCAATTAACCTTTTACACAATTCCAAGAGGGTCGCTATATGCACCATTGCTTAACGTAGCCGGTTAGACTCAACACAATGCTAGCTATCATGCAATACATCTTATCACATATCTACACACAATAACTTTTCAACGTCACAAATCTGAATATTGTTATAGTAAGGAAGACATAACTATAGCATAAAGTTAGAGTATCACATATAGCATTTCCTTTGATCTTAGGAATATCCCCTACTTACAGTTTGATCAATTCACTTAAATGGATGCTAAAAAGCTCAATTATACCGTCATCTTTCCCACAGATATCTATCAACCAGTAACACACATTTCATCTAATCGTTTACATATAAACTGTCTTACCGATCAACTCAAATCCTTACCATCCTTCCGCAGTGCAATGTTGTCGCTTTAATCCCATCTGCACGTCTTGCATTATTTACCAATAAAAGAATATACAATAGACATAGATCATAACCATCAGAGTTAGCAGGTAAAACATATACATTTAACGTTGCCATCAATCTTTCCATGTACTTTCAGAATCTTATGCATGATGCCTAAGTCTTTCTAGACATCCTAAAGCTCAATGGATTCGCGTGTGAGATGGCAACTCGTGCTCTGATACCACTTGTCACAACCCAAACCCGCCCCTAAAAGTTTGGGCATGACCACTTCGGAAATGGACATAAAACCTGATGTATATAATGTATGGGGCCTGGACGGAAGCATTTACTATAATAAGATAACATACATGATAACATCCATCGAGCTAATACTAAACATGCCAGGATCACATACACATGCTCAACCTCCCCTTACTGAGTATATAACCAAATAATGGTAAAGAAAGGGATCATATACATACATTTAAACATTAGGTAAACAATTAAAGTGCAAAAGTGCAAGCCAAAATCTCAACAAAACTTCACAGAAATGCATGGCTTGGTTGGGTGCCTAGACACACGAAGGTTGGAAAAAGAAACCGGGCGTCATGGGCTAGGACTGACTACCTGGTTGGTTACCTACAGAAACAGACATAACAGAGAGTGAGCCGGGCTCAGTGAATAGTAATACATAAATAAAACAACGCTTAACTTGAACATAATATTAAAGCGTATGAAAATGCAGAGTTCACATAGTTAGCCTGATTCTGTATTCATTTCATAATGGCCGTAGGCCCGGTCTTGAACATAAAATCTTAAAACATCACATCTTAAATCATAATGGCCTGAAGCCCTTGAATAGAGTGGCGTAATGCCCTTGAAACACATGGCATGAAAGCCCTGGAAACGTGTGGCATGAAAGCCCTTGAAACATATTGGCATTAAAGCCCTTGAAACATATTGGCATGAAGCCCTTGAAAAGTTGGCATAAAGCCCTTGAAAGATTGGCATTAAGCCCTTGAAAAGTTGGCACGAGGCCCTTGAAACATGTGGCACGAGGCCCTTGAAACATATTGCATATATTGTCATACCATAAATGGAAATAAATCATACATGTTCTTTATGCATATTCCTTAAGATTGAACCATAAACAAAAATTAGAAGTCATACTTGTAACATACTTGAACTTGTAACATGCGTATACTTGTAACATACTTGATCTTGTAACATACATGAACTGATGATCTACTTGAACTTCTTCTTTATGCATATTCCTTAAGATTGAACCATAAACAGAAATTAGAAGTCATACTTGTAACATACTTGAACTTGTAACATGCGTATACTTGTAACATACTTGATCTTGTAGCATACATGAACTGATGATCTACTTGAACTTATAACATACATGAACTTGTAATATACTTGAACTTATAACACGCGTAAACTTGTAACATACATAAACTTGTAACAAACTTAAACTTGTAACATATGTAAACTTGTAACATACGTGAACCACGGTATTGTGACCCCCGGGTAAGGGCCTTGCACTAAGGATACCTTATATAAATGAACAATCATTCAGTGATTCAAAACGTAACATGTTAGGAAATAGGGCATTTCTTGTCACATCATGTTATTATCGTATACTTAACAATGATAGAATAATTCACATTCTCAGGAGGGTTACAGAAACATGTTAAACCTTTTGCCCTTATGTCGTGGTTTCTGAATAATTTCTCATTCGCACGAATACACATAGCTTTCCAAGTATTCTGATTCATCGAAGGTGTCTACCCTTGATAGCCTATGACTGTCTCATATTTACTCAAAAGCCGTTCTTCAAGAATGAACATAATTTCTCTTTAATCTTTAGGAAACGGCGTAGTTCACTTGATCTATTAATAGCAGATAGAGGCATACACCTTTGTTTGGTCGTTCATATATGTTAACATAGTTGACATGTACTTGACAGAGTACTAATGGTAGCCGTTACATCATTCACATGAGTTAACATAGTTAACTTAAGTTTAACAGGACATTCCTGATAAATATTAATGAGAGATAAGCACATTTACAGATTGAATGATTTCAGAGATATGTAAATACCATGGTTCCATAGTGCTGATACGTTCCCTTTGTTCATCATGAATCACTCTAGCTATCTTGCAAATAACAGAATATTAGTCTTCTTTGTCAATAGTAATACCGCTCAATAATGCCTCTAGATTTTCCAATCAACATATTGTTAATTTAATTACTTGCAAAGGACAAAATATTAACGATAAGAATCATTAACGATAATTGAACGTGCGATTACCGTACTACTACTCACAGTGGTAGGTCTCTGATAGCGGTGGAACGATGTCCTCATCTTGACCTACAAACATAATGCACATAGCAGATTATGAGAATAAAACCAATCTCTTTTTATTCCTTACTCAAGAACGATGGTGGTTCTAAATTCATTAGTCCTCCATATATTATCATAAAATAGGAGAAATCGATAGGAGAAAGGTTCAGGCGAAGAAACGGTACAAATTCAGTAAATAGAAAGTGAACAGTCGTCACTAAGTTGGGCATAACTATTTCTGTGCTTAGAATTTTGGAGTGATACTACCGCCATTGGAAACGAGACTTCCGGGGCTTGATTTTAGGCTCAAGAATCACTCAAAACGGAGTCTGGATGCAAAAGATATGCCTATTCAAATTTACCCGATCTATGCTGAAACACGGGTGGCCGCTCGTGCGCCCACTTTGGCCGCTCGAGCGCCCAAAAACAAAATGCAAACTTATTTTTTTTCCTCTTCTCTGCACGTGCGGCCATGTCCTCCGCACGTGCGGCCTGGGCCCTGTTTGACAGTCCGAAAATCATACAAAACCCCATGTTTGGTGATCAACAACAAGGTCCTATTTAGATGCTTTAAACACTAAAACATGGTTCCCAAATCATGTAAATAGGGATACAAACACATAACCATATGAACATGCATTTGATCTTCTTCAATTACATACCACCACTCTTACATACACAATACACAAAAATAGCCATATTTATGCACAAGTGAGTTCCAAGATGGTAAGTCAAGGAACAAGGTGTAGATTCCTCTCTAGATGGTACAAATTGGTTAGAATAATCAAGGAGTAACATCCTCTTTACCAATAAATCCACACCTACATCAAACCCCCATTACAACTCTAGGTTACACAATACAAAGAAATTCTTTCCCCAAATGAAGAAGAAATGATTGAATTAGGGGAATTAGCCTTACCTTACGCTTCACTTCCTAAATGCCCCTTCAATTTTACAATTCCCTACTCCTTTGATGATCTTGCCTCTCTATTTCTCTAACCGTTCTCTAAATCTTCTTCCAGGTGATATTTCTCATGGAGGCTTCTAAGTCAAAGCATTGAGATATATAGATAGAGTTATATAAGGGGTGAATAAGACAAAATTTAATCGTTTAAGCATCCCAAATTGAAATTTCACAGAAACGCTTATTATTACCTAAAAATTATGCTGATCTCAAATATAAAATCAATTTCGGATTATCAAGCCTCTAAGGCTCTCAATTTCTGATTCAAACATTTTACTTGTAACAGATATTTTTCCTTAATGAACAGATACACATTGATAAATATAGGATTCACTTACTTAACTTCATTTAACATGGAATTTCGCAATCAGCATTTAAATGCGCAGGACAAGGGACTGAAAATATATCAGAAAACATGTACGAGGGTCGGGTTATTACAACTGGAATGTACATGTTTGAATGCCATGCTTCATCTTTGCCATGCCTTGTTAGAGTTGCATGTCGTGCCTTAGGTTCGGTCTTCGGTTTGCGTGCATGTGTGCACGCATTTCGGTTATCTCATTTTCATCTTATGGCTACTAATGTGAGTGTGGCTGAGGTCCACTCATGTTGGTGTAAGTCCATCGCGCATTGTGTATGCCATTTCAATTCATAGCATTGTATATGCCATTTCATAGCATTGCGCATGCTAGGTTGTATGTTAGTCGCATTCATGAATGTCATGCATATTGCATTGTGTTTGGGATAGGGGTTAGCCCAAGCACGGGAAACGAGGTACGTTTCGTACTCCGAGTGACGGAACGTGTCTCAATTCCCAGTCACCGACACTCCGGATTAACCATGATGGAGTCTCGGTCCTGTTATGTTTATATGTGCATTCATTTCATATTGAGTCGTGCAATTCGACTCCTCGGCCATCATGCATCGAGATGCGTGATTGGTGGCACGAGGATCGAGGTGTGCATACATATGTGAAAATACTTTGCCATGCCCCTTTGTTGCTCTTTGTTGCAGTAAATCAGAAACCGGCAGTCTTTTGGAGCTTTGTGCAATATTCCGGGCTTAATTGTAAATAGAGGCTAATTGGGGCATCGCAATGGATTTCCGTGCAAGGCAACTTAAGAATGCATCATCCATCATCCGGAGCAGAGTTGAGGCAGTCCATAAGCTTGCATGCTAGTTTACTACTTTTCTAGTTAATTTGTTAATTAATTAGGGTTTTGTACTTATTTGGACTGTAATATTTATTTGGGACTGTATTATTTATTCAGACCCTCCGCGCGAGGGCAATGTTGTAATAAGTGTGCGTGCGTGTGATGTATGTCTTCCAACCCCACGTCTTTCTCCCTTTTATTTACCAGCTTATGATGGTTAGATTAGGGCATGTTTCAATTAGCATACAGTATGATAGCATGTTTGCATTCATTCATCTGTTTCGCACGCACCGGGCTCGGCGCATCATACTCACTGCATTGTATTTCAATTCGGAGTTGAATACTTGTTAGTTGTAACATTTCACATGCCATCTTTAGAATAGCCGAGCCTATCTTAGTTGCATTTTGCATGTGTTGCATTAGGCATTTCTGTATAGTTAGGATCATGCATGGATTTCGAACATAGCTTCTGTTTTGGCTTGGAGTACTCGGTAAGTTTTATGCTTTAGCATCCTTACATGCGTGTGAGTGACTACCATGATAGCATGCTTACCATGAGGCTATGTGCTTATATGATATACCTGTCTGAATGCCTGTGGGTGGAGGTTGGGTTATCTGGATTGGAACAATTCATTTACTGTGAGTTTTAAGCCCACTAGATAGTGGCAAAACCATGTTTTCTAAGCCCACCTGAGGGTGGCAAATCCACATTTTAGCCTATTTGCGAGTAGCAAACAGCTTTAAAAAACAAATGTGAAATGTTTTGGTTCCAACTCAGACGATCCAGTCTATACTTGTATGCTGTGCGCATCACATAGTAAATCTAGGCTAATAACCTGAATAAGAACGCATAATGTTTTCAAAGCTAGATATCATGGTTAGTAGAGGCCGATCTTTGATCGGGCGAGCGAGGGTGCTCACGAAGTGACCTTCCCCAATCGTACCCAAGTTCCCGAGCCGAGGCAACTTTGGTGATGACGGACACGTGGCCTTAGGCATGAGTCAGGGTTTCCTAAATTTCCCAAAATAAAATATTTAGGTGGCGACTCTGTATCTGGCAAAGCAGTCCATGTTTGGCACTTCTTTCAAAAATCTGTTTTCTCAAAATGATTTGCCGGATTTGGACTCTTTGGTTCAGATTGAGGACCGTGACAATTTGAGTCCGAACTGTAGTGAGCCCAAAATGAACGGAACGGGACTCATCCTCCCGGGGACGTTCGGGGACGTCTACACAGTCCCTTGTAGATTTTCTCAACTCAAGTTGTGGTGGCGGTTCTTGAGTTAGATGCTCTTCCTCAATTTCTGGCTCAACTTCATTAGAATTAGCATCATCCTCTACATCTTCAATAGGTGGCTGCACATCTCCCCCATTTTCATCATCAACTGAAGATGAAGGAGATGGATCCATGTCAATGAGATCACTAGTTTTTGGCTCCGGTTGATCACCTTTACCAAAGTCTTCAATTGTTTGATCTTCAAGAAACACAACATCACGGTTTCGAATGACTTTCTTATCGACCGGATCCCATAATCTATACCCGAATTCATCATGCCTATAGCCAAGAAAAATACATTGTCTTGACTTACTATCAAGCTTGGACCTCTCATCCTTTGGAATGTGAAAAAAAGCTCGGCAACCAAACACTCTCAAGTGCTCATAAGACACATCTTTGCCAGTCCAAACTCTTTTAGGAACATCACCATTCAAAGGATAGCAAGGAGACAAATTGATCACGTCAACCGCTGTACTCATTGCCTCACCCCAAAAGGATCTTGGCAATTTAGCTTGTGAAAGCAAACACCTTGTTCTTTCTACAATGGTGCGGTTCATCCTCTCGGCAACGCCATTTTGTTGAGGAGTCTTCTTAACTGTCTTTTGGTGCCGAATACCTTGGCTGCGACAATACTCATCAAATGGCCCAATGTATTCACCACCATTATCTGATCGGATGCACTTCAATTTCTGTCCTGTTTCTCTTTCAACCATGGCCTGAAAATGCTTAAATACTTCTAGAACTTGATCTTTAGTTTTTAGTAGAAAAGCCCAAACTTTCCTTGAATAATCATCAATGAAAGTAACAAAATAAAGTGCACCACTATGTGTTCTAACTTTTAAAGGACCACAAACATCCGAATGAATCAACTCCAAAACATTTTCTTTTCTAGAAGCAACATTTTTATGAAAAGAAACTCTATGTTGTTTACCCGCCAAACAATGAACACAAGTTTTAAGATGTGTACCTTTCAAACCGGGTATAAGCTCTTTCTTGAATAAAACTTGTAGCCCCTTTTTCACTCATGTGCCCAAGTCGCCTGTGCCATAATTCAATAGGAGTATCATCTTCAAGTACATTGACAACACCTTTACAAATTTTTCCTTGCATCGAATAAAGTGTATGAGTCTTCTTGCACTTAGCCACCACCAAAGAACCCTTTGTGAGCTTCCATATTCCATCACCAAATTTGTTGTTGAAGCCTTCATCATTTAGCTTCCCAGTAGAGATCAAATTAAGGCGAATGTCGGGAACATGCCTCACATCTTTAAGCAACAACTTGCAGCCCAAATTTGTTTCCAAGCAAACATCACCCATACCAAGAATCTTGGACAAACCTTCATTACCCATTCGAACAGAACCATAATCTCCTTTGGTGTAGGTAGTGAAGAAATCAACTCGAGATGTCACATGAAAAGAAGCACCGAAATCAATCACCCAATTACTCTCTTGGCCCACAAAATTGATGCAATCATCTTCACAAACGACCATGAGATCATCGGTAGTAACTGTCGTTGTATCTTCTTGCTTCTTATCCACACTTTTGTCACGCCTTTTCTCCTTATTCTTGAGCTTTCGGCATTCCCGCTTCATGTGCTCTTTCTCATGGCAATAATAACACTCAATGTCTTTCTTTGAAAAAGAACGATCTTTTGATTTGTCCCGGCTTTGATCACGACCATGAGGAGTCTTACTTCTCCCCCTTGTTTTGCTTCGGCCTCTCACAACAAATGCTTCTAAATGACAGGAACCCGCTGATTTTCTTATAGTTTCTTCATTCAACAAGCTACTAGTGACTTGGCCTATAATGACAACTCCATCGGGCGCCGAATTACTAACTGTCACAACCAAAATCTCCCAACTTTCGGGTAAGGAACTAAGTAGCATCAAAGCCTGCAACTCATCATCAAAAATAATTTTCATAGAAGCAAGTTGGTTAACGATACTCTTTATTTCATTCAGATGTTCCGGAATAGGGCTGCCCTCTTTACATTTTAAATTAACCAACTTACGAAACAGAAAGGCTTTATTTGTGGCTGATTTTCTATCATAAAGACTCTCTAATTTTTTCCATAAATCATGTGTCGAAGTTTCAGTAGCGACATGATGAAACACACTGTCATCAATCCATTGACGGATAACACCAACAGATTTTCGATTTAACCTCTTCCACTCATCATCTTTCATATCATTAGGTTTGCCACTATCACCCTCAATGGGTCCATACAAGTCTTTACAAAATAATAGGTCCTCCATTTTAGTTTTCCAAGTTACCCAATTGCTTCCATTGAAGCTAGACATACGACCCACATTCCCCTCCATTGATTTACACAAATAAATAAACCCAAATAAACCGTAAGCTCTAATATCAGTTGTTAGGGAAAATCGATGTGATTCCCCATAAGTAAATCAATCAATGTGAATAAAAACTAATGCGGAAAATTAAATCAAAAGAAACACAAGAATTTTTACGTGGTTCCCTCAATGTGAGGTACGTCCACGGGATTGAAATCTGATTCCACTATCAACCAAATAATTTTTCAAACGATTACAAACGAGACACAAATGGTCTCACAAACCACCCTGAGGTGAATTCCAAATAATCACAAATAAACAAGAGGAAAAACCTCACCAAATAAATGAACCAAAATCTTCAAAATCAGAGTTGAAAAAGACCCAAAATAACGAACCCAAATCAACCGAAACAGAGCAACTAACTGAACCAATTTGCTGCCATTGAATTGATTACCCAAGCCGAAACAGAGCACTGAATTGATGTTTCCACAAGGACTTTTGTTAACCCACCAAATTGATTTTTTTAATCAATACAACTTGTAGTAGCCACTCCTTTCTCTTGGAGAAAAACAATACACCAAAAAATATATTGTGAATCTTGGGTTTTTTATCAAAACCTTAGTTGTTTCCAAATTGGATTGGGTCTCCACAAATTAAATATAATATATAAAAATATATTATAATTAATACTAAACCAAATTAAACTTTTTTTCCAAAACCAATTGGGTCCCACACTCCAATAAGGAGGTATACCCAACAGAAGAAACAGTGGGAATCTCAGTAGAAGGAGAAGAAGGCCAGAAGAAAGTATGAATCTGAGGCAAAGAGTTAGGAGAAGATGAATAGGAAAGAGTAGTGGAAGCAAAAGGAAAACAGGATTCATTGAAGATGACATGCCTAGAAATAAACATCTTGCCACTAATAGGATCTAAACACCTATAGCCTTTGACTGTAGGATGATAACCTAAAAAGACACAAGATAAGGACTTCGGTTGGAGCTTGTGAGTGGTATAAGGGTTTAACCAAGGAAAACACTGGCAACCAAAGACCTTGAAGAAAGAAAAAAACTGGAAGTGTTTTAAACAAAATCTGAAATGGAGATTGATTAGACAGAATAGAACTAGGCATTCTATTGATGAGGAAAACTACTGTAGCAACCGCATCAAACCAATATTTCAAAGGTAGAGAAGATTGATGAAGCAGAGTGATAGCAGTTTCAGTGATATGGCGATGCTTCCACTCAGCAACACCATTTTGTGCTTGTGTATAAGGACAACTGGTTTGAAGAATAATACCATGAGAAGAGAAAAGAGAAGCAACCTTTTTGTTTACAAATTCAATTCCTCCATCAGTTCTTAAAATTTTAAGAGAAGTGTGAAATTGATTTTCAACATAGGCTTTAAACTTAAGCAATTTTTCATAGACTTCACTTTTAAAATGTAAGGGATAGATCCAAGTGAATCTACTGCAATCATCAACAAACAAAACATAAAATCGAAAAGGAGCATTATCAACAGTAAAAGGCCCCCATACATCAGCATGTACAAGAGAAAAAGGACTATCACTAGAAGAAGAAGACAATTTGAAAGGAAGTCTATGACTTTTAGACACATGACAGTCAGTGCATTCTATGACTTTATTAAAACTCTTTTTATTTGGAAGATGAGATGCCAGGTGTTGAAGCTTGGAAACAGAAGGATGACCCAATCTTTGATACCATGTGAAGAAGAAAAGACTTTTCTATTTTTATTCAATGAATCTACATATACACTGTACAAGATATTATATAGAAAAAAAATATCTAACTAACTCAGTAACTGACTCAGCTAACAAAACTCTAACTGTCTAACAAACATTACAACTGTTACAGATATTATCTGAAGAACAGAGCTGTGATGATCAAGAGCTAAATGCTGACTTCTGCTTAAGCAGAGACTGTAGCTTTGGCTCTGCTTCTAGCTGGGATTGCTGCAACTGCTGGGTATGCTGCAGATGCTCTGCCTCTAGCTGTGATTGCTGCAACTGCTGGGTATGTATCTTAGCATGACCAACTTGATGAGTTCTATATGATGAATGTTTTGGATCATCAAAATAGGTTTCGGAATATCATCACATAAGCCTGTTACGCCTGGCTGCTGTGTTATTTGTTTGGACTCACTTCAATTATATTAAGATGATTTGAATGGTTCAACATGTTTAACAAGACAAATAGAGATTATTTAAACAAAAACTCAAATTGATCAGATATCGATAGTCACACGATTGAATCACACTTGTATGTCAATATGATTTTTCTTTAATTATATTTTTTATTATCACAAATTGAAGTTGGTAAAGCATTCTAATATTATAATATACTTTTATGAGAAAATTACTAAAAAGTACACTTCAATGGATGTCTATTCATTCGGTCTAAGAATTAATCCCAAGGGATTGGAGGTATGCACTTTCCGAGGTTTCAAGTTCGAAACTTTCTCCAAAGGGGGCTTTGCTCCTACTTTGATTGAACCCTACCAGAAAAAGAAAAAAATAATAATAAAAAAAATTGATCACTTTTGTTAATAAGGACATGATAATAAAAGGTTTTGTTAAAAACGGCAAATTAATATTTTGAATATGTTTTCTTTCTATTTTCACCCTTGCGTTGTTATATATCGCCGTTGGACTATCGCTGGACAGTTATTAGACTACTGCCACAAATTTATTGGCACCAGGAAAAATTGTCGTAAAAGTCGTCGCCAATGGTTCTAATGATTTGGACAAATAGACTGATTAGATGATTAGATGAATGACACAGAAAAAAATAGATAAATAAGGTGACACACGAACAAATAGATGATATTTGGACAGATATGAATAATAGGATTATTACCATTGTTGTTGTGTTTATGGTCTCAAAAAATTTAAAAATAGACCTCTTAATTTATATATATATACATATATGTTTCTCAAATGGAGTTCTTTCTTATACTATTTTCGTGTTTAGGCTTGCAAGTACATATTGTTGAATTTTCTTACATTAATTAATTTTTCAATTCAATGTAATTTTTATCATATTTCTAAATAATTTCTTGCAAATTAAAAAAGGACAAATTTTTTCCCTTATAGTTTGAAACTGGAGTATTTTATCTCCTATAATTCAAATATAGCCAAACAATTTTCATGTGATTTTAGACCAAAATGTAACTTTTAATTCTGTTAACTATAGATGTGAAATGACTATAATAGCCCTGGTCCTATGCCTATTTTGTTATTTTCTTTCTTTCTCCTCACTCACATTAATTCTATTAGATCACAATTAATCATAAATACTTAATTATTTATTGTAATTCTTAACTTTTTATGTAATTATATTTTAGATCGTAATTAATTATAATATCTTAATTATTTATTATAAATCTTAACATTTTAATCTAATTTTAATTTAAGAGCAAATTACACTACTAGTTCATGTACTTTGGCCCTTGTATCAATTTGGTCTTTATAATTTTAATTTATTCGATTTTGACTTTAAATTATTTACTTTGACTTAGATTGGTTTAATTGATTCCAATTGTTCGCAATTTTCATAGCAAATGCACAAATGAGTGACCTGGGTCATGTTTTTGGGGAAATTTTTTTATAAATTTGATCAATTTAGTGATGTAACCTTAACCAATTTAGTAATCATTTTTTTTTGTCAAAAACCGTGATGACAATATCTATTGAACCAAATTAACGCATTATATAAAATTAAGAGTTAAAATTGAGTCAATTAAAACTGTAGGGACCAAAATAACATAAGTGACAAAATAAAAGGACTACTAGCATAGTTTGTTTTTAATTTAATTATATTTTAGATCACAATTAATACGAAATCATTAATTATTCATTATAATTCCTAACATCTTAATTTAATTATAATTTAGATCAATCCTTAATTATTTTATATTTTAATTTAATTATATTTTAAATCAATTCTTAATTATGTTTTTATTTTATTTTATTTTAATTAACATCTTAATCTAATTTTAGATTTAAAGAAGATGGGAAAAATTATCTTTTGTTGTGTCAATTTCATTTTATTTTTTCAAAAATCAAGCTCACTCTAAAAATTAGTGTGTGAGATACACCTTTCGTTAATTTAAATGAAAAAAATTAACGGTAAAACTTTAGTCCAAAATTGCATTAGAATTTTTTTGACTATATTAAAAGCATATTATATAGAAAATAAAGTGCTCCAATTTCACATAAGGAGGGGTAAAATGAATTTTGTTTATAAAAATATATATATATATAAATATATATATTCAGTAATTGCTGTTTGATCTTCAATGGTATTTATAAGTTGTTCATTAAATTATTTATATTTCTTTTCGGTTACTTCCTTTTAATCCAAATTTCTCAAAAATATTTTCATATACAACATTTTTGACAAATGAATTAGCCCATGCAAGTTTGGTAGGAAGCTTTTAAGTGGATTTAAAGGTCCAGGCCATGTCCCCCTCTAGGAGATACGTTAGGTTGCAACCGAGTATTTGCTTCATTAGGGAATATATAAGAGATTCATTACATTGACATATTACAAATGGGCTAATACTATGTATACGATTGTGTATACCATATATAAATTAACATATTTAAGGGATTTATTATTACAAATGTCATAATTCAATAAAAAAAAAAAAAAAGCACTGCATAAGGAATAACTAAAATAATGTCATAACTAATATTATAATAAGTTAAAATTAACACTCCAATAAATCATAATTAAAACTATAAATATCATAACTAAAGATACATATGATACAATTTTCCAAATGGGGACAACAGAAAGAGCTACCATTGGCCCATTACCTCTCCCCAAGTTAGTGGGGGTACCATAGAATTGTTCCAATGGAATGACAGAAAGAGCCACTGTTGGTCCATTACTTCCCTCCAAGTTGGCTTTTTAATGTGCGAAATCTAGAGAGCTATACGTTGGTGTGAGTATGGTTCGATTTTCAAATAACTATTTACGATTTTATAGGATTTAAAACTAAATTGAAGCATAAATTTTTTGAAATCAAACTAAATCAATGTAATGGCCTCAAAATAAACCCATAATATACACAATATTGACATGCATTGATATAAGAAAACAAAACATTATTTCATTCATCAGAGTATTCTTATTAAAAGACATTACATGTAACCTCGAAAATAAATGTCCTACGGGCTTACAACTTTCCAAACCAATACTTGAAAACAAAAGTCTAAGTACTAACTTAATTACACATTAAGCCCTTGGCTTGAGTTTACATGTAATATCAAAATAAAACCAAATAACAACTAACTAAACAGAGTCTTGAACTCCAAATCCTCCCAAGCTACGCCCTTGAAGGTAGCATATCACCTGGACCTAAAAATGATGTTCCCGTATAGGGTGAGCCACAACCTAGCAGAAATATACTAAACCAAATATAAGAATTGACTAAAGCAATAGCATTCGATAGATGGTTAACACTTATAAATCAATTACATCACAATACAGTTTCATGACCACTAAGTCCATGATACGTTTCACTTTGCATTATTTACCCAATTTTCCATTTATACAAAAATGGCTCAGAACCTGGCCAAACAGTGTAATGATATTAACATTACTTCTGATATTAACAATTAAATGAGACTAAGGCTCATAATAAAACACTTCCATCAATTGATAAGTACACATATATGCTGTACTAAAATACTTCCATACATCAATAAGTACACAAATTTGCTGTACTAATGGAGTCCATCCCCTTTCTCCTCCTAAATAGGTTTGAGAGTCCATCCCCTATCTTCCCTCAAACCATGGAGTACATCCCCTATCTCCTCCCAAACAATATGCATATACAACGTATTTAACACTTGTCATATACAACATTCAATCAATACACGTATTTGCTGTATTAATTCAACTGCGATATTCAATGACTTATTCAATGTGATTAGTTTCAGTTTTCCTTAATCAGCATGCAATGTCTACAACAATCACGACTATCCTCCACCGATAGCCCAAAACAGTTATTTCTAAACAGGAAATAAATGTATCAACAGATAAAATCTCAATATTTTCATAGGTGAGTGATTAAACTATCCAACTACACCATTCAATCTCATAATTCCCAATTTCAAGAATTAAACTTAATTCCACATTTTTCTCTAAATTAATTATGCAAATTAATTTATTGCCACAATTAGGGCTTTCCCCCCTTTCCTCAAAATTAACCCTAAGGTTCAATTTTCTCAATTTAATACTATCAATGCCGTTTTCATGACTTACAAACATATGATGTTTGATATATAAAAATTCCCTTTTTCTCAAATTATAAATCAAACCCTAAAAATTACCAAACGACACCAACATATCAAAATGACCAAAACTTAGGACAAAACTTATAATATGGAGTAGGGTATCCCTACCTTGAAGCGAAGAACTCAAATGGAGAAGATGGCGGAAACCCAAGGTGCTCCAAATCCACTATTGCTCAGATTAAAACGAAGCCCAAGTCACCCTCTATCTTTTATACAAAGAGCTTAGGGTAGAAACACACTAAAATGAGATGAAACCTAAGAGAGAAGGTGAGTGGGGGGAGAGAAAACACGGACCTAGGGTTTTTAAAACAAAAGAGGCTGAAAAAAAGATGTTTAAAACCGCTGCTGCGTATTTATATAAAACAGGCTCGCTTCAGCGAAGACTTGGTTGCTCGAGCGCCCAGATACAAGAAAGACTCGCACGAGCGAAGAAAGTCCCGCTCGAGCCAAGAATGCACAGCTTCAGGTCTGCAACCAGAAGCACGCTCGAGCGACGGAATGCTCGCTTGAGCGAAGAACTCGAAAACATAAACCTCGCTCGCTCAAGCGAAAGAAAGCTCGCTCGATCCAAGAAATGCAACTCTCAGGTCTATACCCAGACGCAGTCGCTCGCTCGAGCGAAGAAACCTTGGCTCGAGCGAAGGACCAAAAACAAGGAGCTCGCTCGAGCGAAGGACTAAAATTCTGGGCAGCAACCCTTTGCTCCCAAACACTCCCAACCTGTAACCAACCTGCCCAATACATCCCATAATCTTTAAAACAAGGAATTAAAGGACGACAACAACAACTATATAATAACAGGATCCACGGAACCAATGTCCGGATACAACAACCAAATGGGCAAAAAGACCGGGGTCGCTATAACCTCCCCCCCCTTAAAGAATTTCGTCCCCGAAATTAAGTGCAAGTTTTCAAAAATAGGTTTTTCTCAATTTCAAACAATATAACATTTCAATATTCAATAACTTGACCCATAACTGGTCATTCCATCTCTTATCAAGAGGCATCTCACAATATGTAAAATAACATATATTTCAACCTGCATTATCATTATGCAATTTCCTTTCAATTTCAACAGTTTTCAATATACATGATTTCCCAAGTCCATATCATATTCAATCTCATGATATGACTCCATTTCTATAACATATTAAACATAGGCAATGTTATAACAAGCTTCCAATTCTAGGCAAGTTTCAAGATTCTTCCGTTAAACCAAAACATTCTTAATGTTTTACAACTCAAGACATATATAATGCTCTTAAAATTAAATAATATGATAAAATCTCAATACATGATTACACATCAACAAATATGTCCGGATATTTCTCACGAACTTCCAACTCACGTTCCTAAGTGGCTTCCTCCACTCCGTGATGTTTCCATAGAACTTTTACCAAGGGAATGGTCTTGCCTCGCAAGACTTGATCCCGCCTATCCAAGACCCGAACCGGCCTCTCCTCATACGAGGCATCCTCATCTACCTCTAAGTCGGTCCAATCCAATACATGCGATGGATCCGGCTCATACTTTCGAAGCATACTCACATGAAACACGTCATGAACTCCGGACAACTGCGGTGGCAAAGCTAAACGATAGGCAGCCTCACCAATCCTCTCAAGGATTTCAAAAGGGCCAATAAACCGAGGGGACAACTTCCCGCTCTTCCTGAACCTCATCAATCCCCGCCTAGGTGATATCTTCAGAAAGACATGATCACCTACCTCAAATACCAAAGGTCTCCTCCTACGGTCGGTATAAGATTTCTGACGACTCTGGGCTGTAACAAGCCTCCTACGGATAAGCTCAACTTTCTCCGTCATTTCCCTCACCAATTCCGGACCCAACAAAGGTGCATCACCCACCTCGGCCCAACAAACTGGAGACCTACACGATCGGCCATACAAGGCCTCAAACGGTGCCATACCGATGCTAGACGGAAACTGTTGTTGTAGGCAAACTCCACCAAAGGCAAGTGCCTCTCCCACGACCCACTAAAGTTAAGAGCACAACCCCAAAGCATATCCTCAAGGATCTGAATAGTACGCTCGGACTGTCCGTCAGTCTGAGGATAATAAGCCGTGCTAAAGGTCAACTTAGTGCCCAAGGCACTCTGCAAACTCTGCCATAATCTAGCAGTAAAACGAGGATCTCTATCTGAGACGATCGTCACTGGGACCCCGTGCAACCTCACTATGTCCCGAATGTACAAGTCGGCCAGATGATCTACCGAATCTCTCACGCGCATAGGAATGAAGTGCGCCGACTTAGTCAACCGGTCTACAACCACCCAAATAGCATCACTACCCCGCTGAGTCCTCGGAAGACCTACAATGAAGTCCATAGTGACATGCTCCCACTTCCACTCGGCAATAGGCAAGGGTTGTAACAAACCCGCTGGCCTCTGATGTTCGGCCTTCACTTGCTGACAAGTAAGGCACTTAGACACGAAAGCTGCCACATCTCTCTTCATACACCGCCACCAAAACTGGCGACCCAAATCCCGATACATCTTAGTGCCTCCCGGATGCACCACAAGGCGTGAATGATGAAACTCTCGGAGTACCTCCTCTCGGCAAGACTCCGGCACAAACAAACGGTCTCGGTATCTTACACTCAGGTCGAGGTACACAGACAAACCCTTCTCAACCTTCCCATTAGAGATCTTCTCTCGGAGGGATTCTACCTCAAGCTCACCTCTATGTGCCTCTAACACTCTAGTCACAAGCGTAGGCTGTGCAACAATAGAAAATAAGGCCGCAGCCTCAATGGATTCGCTTAAAGACAAGTCAAACTCGCCAAGTGCACCCAACATCTTCCACTCCCGGATGGCTATACAAGATACATCACCAATGGATTTTCTGCTAAGGGCATTGGCCACCACATTGGCCTCCCCCGAATGATAATGCAATTCGAAGTCATAATCCTCAATGAATTCCATCCACCTCCTCTGCCTCAAGTTCAAGTCCTTCTGTGTAAACAGATATTTCAGACTCTTATGATCCGAGAACACCTCGAATTTCTCACCATACAGATAATGCCTCCAAATCTTCAAGGCAAAAATCACAGCTGCTAATTC
This sequence comes from Camellia granthamiana, assembly GCA_036172215.1. Classification (NCBI taxonomy): domain Eukaryota; kingdom Viridiplantae; phylum Streptophyta; class Magnoliopsida; order Ericales; family Theaceae; genus Camellia; species Camellia granthamiana. The sequence goes on from CM069914.1 coordinate 24,333,540, forward strand.
TAGGTCATGTGTAGGGTAATTCTTCTCGTGTATTTTTAACTGACGTGATCCATAGGCTACCACTTTCCCCTCTTGCATCAACACACAACCCAAACCCTCTCGTGAGGCATCACAATAGACAGCATAACCCAACCCTCTCACCGGAATAATCAAGACCGGAGCAGTGGTCAATCTAACTTTCAGCTCTTGGAACGACCTTTCACAAGTCTCACTCCATACAAATTTGACTCCCTTCCGAGTCAGTCTAGTCAACGGTGAAGCTAACCTGAAGAAATCTTTCACAAACCGTCGGTAGTACCCAGCTAGTCCCAGAAAACTGCGGATCTCAAACACACTCTTAGGCTATGCCCAATCTTGCACTGCCTCAATCTTGGATGTATCAATAGACACCCCTTCCCCAGAAACCACATGGCCTAAGAACTTGACTTCTCCTAGCCAGAACTCACACTTCCCAAATTTGGCATAAAGCTTATGGGCTCTAAGTAACTCAAGCACCACTCTCAAGTGCTCCTCGTGCTCTTCCTCGGAAGGCAAATAGATAAGAATGTCGACCACAAAAACGACCAAAAAACGATCCAAGAATTCCCAGAAGATCCGGTTCATCAAGTCCATAAAGACTGCTGGTGCATTGGTGAGCCCAAATGGCATCACTAGAAACTCATAATGGCCATACTGCGTACGGAATGCCATCTTCGGAATATCCTCCTCCCTGACTCTCAACTAGTGGTAGCCCGATCTCAAGTCTATCTTAGAGAAACAACGGGAACCCTTCAACTAATCAAACAAATCATCTATACGGGGCATAGGGTACTTATTCTTGACCGTAGCCCGATTCAACTTCTGGTAGTCAATACACAGTCTCAAGGCACCATCTTTCTTTTTAGCAAAGAGGGCCGGTGCTCCCCACGGTGAAACACTAGGGCGAATGAAGCCCTTATCTAGCAACTCCTGGAGTTGAATCTTCAACTCACTCAACTCAGCTGGGGCAAAACGGTAAGGTGCCATAGAAATCGGCGCCGTGCCGGACACTAGATCAATAAAGAACTCGATCTCTCGATGGGGTGGTAAACTGACAAGATCCTCGGGAAAGACGTCCGAGTACTCACAAACCACTCTCGGCAATACGGTCTGGGTCTCATCACACTCACTACTCATAAAGCTAGCAAGTAGACCACTAAGCTCGTTCCGCCCTCGCGGATCATACACCGTGGCAACATACTACCAACCCGATCCCCTAGAAAATGAAAACACTCCCCGCTCAAGGTACAAACTGTGACCCTTTGGCGGTAGCAGTCAATAACAGCCCGGTATGACGATAGCCAGTCCATACCCAAAATAACATCAAAACCCTTCATGGGCATAACAACAAAGGAAAAAGGAAGCCTATGGTCGGCGACCTCTATATCACAACCTCTACATCCGTGTTTCAAAATCAATTCACCCCCAACAGGTGATACTACACAAATAGGAGATGCTAAAAGTGCCAACTCCAACTCTAACACAGATGCAAATGCAGCAGATACAAAAGAATGAGACGCACCAGTATCAATCAACACACTAGCAACCGAGTTACAAAACAGAAAGGTACCTCTCACTACTGATGGGGCAGGCACAAGGTCATGCGCGGTAACAGCATACACGTGCCGTGACGGTCTCTGATCTTCCTGCTCACCCCTAGGAGCATAAGACTGCTGCGCAGACTGGGACGATGAAGCCCCCTGATTGGCCCTCGAGGTCTGAACTGACTGAGCTGGCTGAAAACTCTGCCTCTGCCCAGATGCACCAGATGTGCCACTCAACTGCGGGCAAAACCTCTTCAGGTGCCCCGCCTGACCACACTGATAACAAGACAGTGGCTGACCCCTGCCCTGACTCTGGCTCTGCGGTCTAGCTGAAGATGAAGCAGCTCTCTGACCTCCTCCCTTCTGCGGGCAAGCTGGAGACTTGTGACCCAGTTGGCCACACTTAAAACAAGTAATGTCTCCTTGGCTGCCTTTCCCAGGACCTACACTCGGCACTGGAAAAGTCGATCTAATAACACTACCCTGAGAATGCTGAGGGGTAAAACCTCTCTGTCTCCTGCCATCGCTCTGACCATCCTGACTCCTCTTAGAGCCTCTCTGTCTCTCCTCCTTCTCCTGCATCATGATCTCTATGTGGGCTGCAGCATTCACCGGACGCCCATACTCTCGGGTCATAGAACCCCCAACTCTCATCTTGAGGCCATGCCTCAACTTCCTCTCGAACTCAAGACAACGGCGTTCCTTAGACGCCACCAACTCAGGTGCAAACCTGGATAAACTAGTAAATGCGGCCTCAAACTCGGCCACTGAAGAACTCAGCTACTTAAGCTGGCAGAACTGCTCCCTCAACCTCTCCTTAACAGCTGGAGACAGGAACTTCTCCTGGAAAGCGTCAACAAAGGCCTCCTAAGTCCCTCCTATGCGGCCTCTCGTGAATTTCTACCACTGACCTGCATCCCCCTTAAGTTGGAAAGATGCCAAGGTCACCTTCAGAACCCCGTCCTCGATGCCAAGCATCTCAAACGTCTTTGTTGTCTGTTCAAGCCATTCATCTACCTTAAGCGGCTCTTTTGGATCACCCACAAACTCGTCCGGATTAGACTGGAAGAATTCTCTCTTCAGAAATACAGGCCCTGCATCTGCAACATGAACCTGGGCTTGATTCTCAGCCCTGAGAATGCCCATGGACTCCCTGAATGCCCCTGCTTTCTCGCGGGCTAAGGTACCCATAGCCTGCTGACCCGCTGGCTCAGCCACATTGGCCTGACCAACACGCTCCTGCTGCTCCGGAATCTCATCCGGTATGGGCATCTCCTGCCTACCACGCCTACCATGCCTACCACGTCCTCGTCCTCGTCCTGACATCCTAATAAAGGTAACAAAGACGATTAATATGTTAGCACATTAATAAATGTGCCAAAACTATAACACTCACGTCCTAATGCATTGGACAACAGTAATTCACTCCACGTAAGCACATAATCACATAAGCACCTACGAATTTCATTCCTGGATAATGACAGTCCCGAGCCGTTACTAGAGTTCTGGTTGGAAACAGCATTGATCAAGTGCTTTTCCAACAAGACTCATAGAAACTCAAGGATCCAATCAACATCCTAGAAATCAAATCCCATACCCAAATAGTCATATAAGCATGTTATCAAACAAACACATACTATCATACATAAGTCTTTAACAAGCGAGACAAACCCATTGTGATACTAATCACTTCCCACGTACCCAAAGTATTCATGTAACGACCCACATTCATGTCTTAGTCATGCTTGCATGCATTTATGTGTTTTGCCATGTTAAGCTGCATTACAAGTTTTTCCTTGTTTTGTTTAAGTGTTGATTGCATATTTGTTCCCTCCTTGCTGTCTTAAGCCTAAGTCATGCTAAGCCTAGGTCATGTGAAGCCTAGGTTATTCCAAGCCGAGGTCACCTTAAGCCTAGAACTATCTTGGAACCACTTCGATTGACCTCCATTTCATCCGGGCATATTGGCCGAGATGATTATCATCCAGGCCGAGGTGTGTGTCACCAAGGCCGAGATGTGTATTATCTAGGCCGAGATGCCATCCTTGAACCCAAGTGATCTTGTTCCTGGACAGGTATGACCTAGACCGAGGTGTGGCACATCTAGGCCGAGGTGTGGCACAGCTAGGCCAAGTGTTGTCCTTCCTAGCCGAGATCATTGTTCCCTGACTTGCCGAAGTTTTGTCCTTAGCCGATGTCATCACTTGTCGGAGTGCCCTTGCCACCAAGCTTGTTGAATACGCTTTGTCTTACACCTGTCTTGTCAATCTATCACCTTTTTGAAGAGAACCAACCAGCCGTTGCCACGTGTCCGAGCTGAGTGTTAAATCAGCCGGCAGAGAGAGAAACCTATCATTTGTTATATCCTTGTTTTGAAGAGGAGAGAGAAGCTCTAGGAGAGGAAGATAGAGTTCTTGAGAGAGGAGTAGAGTTTCAAGCTTGATTCCTAGAGATCGAACCGGTAGATTCGTGTTCTAAGGTTAGATTCTTGATTTACTCATGTTGTTCTTTATGTTTATGTTATTGCATTGCATGATCGAATATGATTTGTAAGCCATGCATTGCTTTGAAGTTCGGTTTTGGAAAGAGAAAATAGTATTCATGTGTTCTTCAAGAAAAGTCATGTTTTGATCCAAGAGTTTGCACCAAGATTCATGTTTTCATGTTTGTTTTCATATGATCTTCAAGTATGGGTACCCAGGTCCATGTTTTCGAACTCATGGCATGAAATCCCAGATTTTGTATAAACAAGTTATGATTTTTAGCATTCATGTTCTTCATCTTCATGTTCATGTTCTTCATGTTCTTCAACCCAGATTTCCAGACTTCACTTCCCGAAGTGTAGTCGCCGAGATCGCTCTTACCTAGACCTTACACTTAGGCCAAGCATCGTATCTCACCTTGGCCTACCTTGCATGATCACTTACACCTTTAGTTGTCTTGCATGAACCTCGGCATGCAGCCGCACGCCGAAGCCCGGGTAACCACACCTCGGCCAAGAGGTGTGGGACCTCGGCAAAGACCTGGTTGGTACCCAGCATGTCTTCCCGACATGTAAAACAGTGTTTTAACTCCTAGCATGTTTTTCCCGAGATCATTTGCATGCATATAAGACTTGTTTTGAGATGTGCATTTAGTAGATTTTGCCATGTGTTTTGTAGGACTTGGACCTTTGCCTTGATTCCGACGTCCCGAGAACTAAGTGAGTGGTATTTTTAATAAAGTTATGTTATAAGGTTTTGATAAGCTTTGCTTTGTTTTGAAAAGTATTTGTCAAGCATGAATGATTATCCCTATTTTGTATATCAAGTATAAGTTCTGTTTCGGATGGCATTCTCGGGAAGTCCGTACGTGCCAGGGGACTTTAAGCATAAGTGGCACAAGTCCGTACGTGCCAGGGGACTTTAAGCATAGGTGGCACAAGTCCGTACGTGCCAGGGGACTTTAAGCATTGGTGGCACAAGTCCTTTCCGTGCTAGGGGACGTTAAGCCTAAGTAGCACCCTTGTTGAGACATCGGCCACTGACGGTCTATGAACGGGTGTGCTCGTTTCCGAGATGTTTGGATCTTTGTTTGTTCTGTCCGAAATGTCATCACCCCAAGTACATGTTTTGATGCAAGTTATGCTAAGTACATGTTTTGAACAAGTTATGTTATATGTCATGTTTTGAAGAAGCTATGCTATATGTATTGTTTTGACAAGGACCTCGGGAATCATTCATTTAACCCCTTTATTACTTGTACCATTCACTGAGTATCCAAGCTCACCCTCTCTATGTATATATGTAGGTTTCAAGCTAGAAGTTGGCTACGCCGAGATGTGTGTTTTGTATGCATGATTATGTCGGCATCTTATTTCGGATTCATGTTATGTCGGCAGTTTTGATGATGATGTTCCTTGACTTGTATTCATTATATTTTGTATATGTCGGCTTGTAAAGCCTTTTGTCAAGATGTAATGTATATTCTATTTTGCTCATACCCAAGTTGTAAGTTATGTAAAGATGTATGCCTTTTCATTTGATCTATGCACAGCTCTTATGGACTAATTAGATTTATATATACTGCTTCCGCACATGCTAGCCCCATATATAATACTCTGATTGTGTGTGAATTTTGAAAGTTGGCCTTCGGTAATCTCGAATTACTGGCCATCACGGCACCATTCTACTAGGGGCGGAATGGGGTCGTGACAATTCAAACCCGGTACGCTCTGATACCAAGTTGTAACGCCCTCAAAATAAACCCATAATATACACAATATTGACATGCATTGATATAAGAAAACAAAACATTATTCCATTCATCAGAGTATTCTTATTAAAAGACATTACATGTAACCTTGAAAATAAATGCCCTACGGGCTTGCAACTTTCCAAGCCAACACTTGGACACAAAAGTCTGAGTACTAACTCAATTACACATTAAGCCCTTGGCTTGAGTTTACATGTAATATCAAAATAAAACCAAATAACAACTAACTAAACAGAGTCTTGAACTCCAAATCCTCCCAAGCTACGCCCTTGGAGGTAATATATCACCTGGACCTGAAAATGATGTTCCCGTATAGGGTGAGCCACAGCCCAGCAGAAATATACTAAACCAAGAATTGACTAAAGCAATAGCATTCGATAGATGGTTAACACTTATAAATCAATTACATCACAATACAGTTTCATGACCATTAAGTCCATGATACGTTTCACTTTGCATTATTTACCCAATTTTCCATTTATACAAACATGGCTCAGAACCTGGCCAAACAGTGTAATGATATTAACATTACTTCTGATATTAACAATTAAATGAGACTAAGGCTCATAATAAAACACTTCCATCAATTGATAAGTACACATATATGCTGTACTAAAATACTTCCATACATCAATAAGTACACAGATTTGCTGTACTAATGGAGTCCATCCCCTTTCTCCTCCTAAACAGGTTTGAGAGTCCATCCCCTATCTTCCCTCAAACCATGGAGTACATCCCCTATCTCCTCCCAAACAATATGCATATACAACGTATTTAACACTTGTCATATACAATATTCAATCAATACACGTTTTTGCTGTGTTAATTCAACTGCCATATTCAATGACTTATTCAATGTGATTAGTTTCAATTTTCCCTAATCAGCATGCAATGTCTACAACAATCACGACTATCCTCTACCGATAGCCCAAAACAGTTATTTCTAAATAGGAAATAAATGTATCAACAGATAAAATCTCAAAATTTTCATAGGTGAGTGATTAAACTATCCAACTACACCATTCAATCTCATAATTCCCAATTTCAAGAATTAAACTTAATTCCACATTTTTCTCTAAATTAATTGTGCAAATTAATTTATTGCCACAATTAGGGCTTTCCCCCCTTTCCTCAAAATTAACCCTAAGGTTCAATTTTCTCAATTTAATACTATCAATGCCGTTTTCATGACTTACAAACATATGATGTTTGATATATAAAAATTCCCTTTTTCTCAAATTATAAATCAAACCCTAAAAATTACCAAACGACACCAACATATCAAAATGACCAAAACTTAGGACAAAACCTATAATATGGAGTAGGGTATCCCTACCTCGAAGCGAAGAACTCAAATGGAGAAGTTGGCGGAGACCCAAGGTGCTCCAAATCCACTATTGCTCAGATTAAAACGAAGCCCAAGTCACCCTCTATCTTTTATACAAAGAGCTTAGGGTAGAAACACACTAAAAGGAGATGAAACCTAAGAGAGAAGGTGAGTGGGGGGAGAGAAAACACGGACCTAGGGTTTTTAAAACAAAAGAGGCTGAAAAAAAAGATGTTTAAAACCGCTGCTGCGTATTTATATAAAACAGGCTCGCTCGAGCGAAAACTTGGTCGCTCGAGCTACCAGACACAAGAAAGACTCGCTCAAGCGAAGAAAGTTCCGCTCGAGCCAAGAATGCACAGCTTCAGGTCTGCAACCAGAAGCACGCTCGAGCGACGGAATGCTCGCTCGAGCGAAGAACTCGAAAACATAAACCTCGCTCGCTCGAGCGAAGGAAAGCTCGCTCGATCCAAGAAATACAACTCTCAGGTCTATACCCAGACGCAGTTGCTCGCTCGAGCGAAGAAACCTTGGCTCAAGCGAAGGACCAAAAACAAGGAGCTCGCTCGAGCGACAAACTGCTCGCTCGAGCGAAGGACTAAAATTCTGGGCAGCAACCCTTTGCTCCCAAACACTCCCAACCTGTAACCAACCTGTAACCAACCTGCCCAATACATCCCATAATCTTTAAAATAAGGAATTAAAGGATGACAACAACAACTATATAATAACAGGATCCACGGAACCTATGTCCGGATACAACAACCAAATGGGAAAAAAGACCGGGGTCGCTATAATCAAACTGGAAACTCGATTTGGTTTAGAATTATGATTTTTATAATTTGTCATTTTTTACTACATGATTACAATTTTCTCAAAGATCAATCAATATATTATCATTTTACAAACAAAATTGTTTAAATAATTGTTTGAAACTAGTTCTACTATACTTACAAGAACAAAGGGTTAACAATTTATGAATATATATGAGATACTCATAACGTTGGCCTAGACTAACGAAATGGCCTTTGATAGGGCTGCGTGGAGTAGAAGGATTCATATAGCCGACCTCATTTGATGACACTTAAGGCTTGGTTTGGTTTGGTTTAATTATTTTTTTTTTTAATAGTGAAAAAGTGAGTTAGTATTTCTCAATTGTAAAAAACTTCCCCCATGTAATTGGTTTGACATATCACGTTGCATATTTTACATGGTGCTTTGACTAGGGCCGATTCTCAACCTTTCGGGACCCAAAGCGAACTTTCAAGTTGGGACCCTTATACCTCTCACACACAAAATAAAAATTTAAAAAAATAATTATTAATGAAATAATAAGTGTACTCACAATTTTTTTTTTCACCCTAGCATCCACAAAATTTGTTGAATATACTTAATAAAATTTAGTTACAAGGGCAACAAAAATAATTACAGAGACTTAAAAAAAACGAAATTTTAATTTTGTTGCTTCATAGTTTAGCAAAATTCAGTTTATACAATTTTAAAAAAATAAAAAAAACTTCATATTCTTCATTATCAAGATGAAATCTAATGAAATTTGAAATTACAAACATGATCAATAAATAAAATATGAAAATCATAAGTCTCAAATAAAAAATATTAATCTAAAACTTAAATATATTTTATATACGGTATATAAAAATCTTTGAATGATCAAGTTTACAATAATAAGCCTTCCTTTTTTTCTTTAATTGCTTAGATGTTTTCTTTCCTTTTCTTTTGGGCCTTTTGCCTTTAGTTTGGGCTTTGAGTGAGTATTGTAATTTTAGGATTCGTCTTGTCTCTAATTGAAAATTGAACTGGACTAAACAATTGAGATATTTGATTAGTAATAGTCATTAAACGAAAAACTCTTATCGATAAGAGTTTATGAAAAATGGCCCAATTGAACTTTTTCAATGATTCTTACCGGTAAGCGTCTTCCATTTAATGACCCTTACCAGTCAAAGACCTTAACTATCTGGTCTAGTTGAAATTTCAACTGAAGACAAGCCATTCATTTAATTTTGGATCATATATAAAAGTTGGAAAATTTAAAGCCGTAACTTTTGTCTAATTTTAGGGTCCTAAAACAATTGCTTTGTGGGCTTATGCCCAAGGTCAGCCCTGTAGCTACCTCTAGGGCCAAGCATGGCTAATGATGTGCTTATTTTACTATTAAATCTATGTATCATGTGGATTGTAACATGGTAAGTGTTGATGCATAATCTTTTGATCCTTAAACATGGGCAAGCTTGTCTATGTGTGTAGCTAACAAAATCAAGCACTTTACATGAAAGTGTTGCTCAAGTATCATACCAAAAAAAGCTCTTTTACATAGATGCAAAACTGTTATTTACGTTCATTGTGGATTAAGTGGAGTTAGGTATGAAACTAATGTTCATATTGTGGGTGTTGATTTTCGACCTCACAACCAAGTAGGGAACTTAGCTGGAGAGCAGCTGGTAGAATATATTAAACCAAACGCTTTCACACCAAAAGTAGGAATACCACAGTGGATCGTCCACTCGGGGGCACTCCGACAATCAAGTCAGTCACTTATCTCACAAAAATATCAACTTAAGTAATCAGTGCATAAGTAAGCATACCTTAGACCCATGGGGGTGCCTTACTTTTATAATAGACAATGGCCTCGTCCCCTTGAAGTATCACTTCATAGGACTCAAGCATAACACTTCTCTCAACCTCCTAGTTAAATAAAAATGAACCCCTCAAGAGCCTTATCTTCATCCAAACTAAATGCCTCAACTTATCTAGGACTCTTGTCCTCTATTCGAATATCTCATATTTCAGTATTACTACACCATATCTCGGCAATATCACAACAATCTCGATGACATGGCTTGTCCATGTGGCACCTCGGTCATCACCTCAGTTACGTGGCACGACCCTATAAATATGTCTCCATAACTGTCCCCTAGGTTCTATTACCTCGGCAACCTAAAGTGATGGAACCTATATCGTCTGATCTCTCAACATGTCGACTAAACAACATAAGAGATACTCTTTCAATCGAGATCATGACTCGTCAGCGTCAAGAAACAGGGACTCAAGCGTCTACTCATCGAGAACCAAGAACCAACATGTTTTTTCTTATCCAAATCCAACATCTTAACTGAGATTGCACTACTAGCTGAGATCGTGACTCGCTAGTTTCAAGAATATCAGGAACCCAAGCTACGTGTGAGCTGTGACGCTATAACTGCCTCATTCGTTTTATCCACGTGTCACTATTTCATTGGGTTGTACCTCTCATACCTCAGACACGTCGCTTCACTTCTGTGCCACGTCACCTGACGTCATCTAACATTAGCTTGGCACGTCGTCCAAGGGTTTGAAATTATGACCCTTGCCACCATTTTAGTTTTCATCAAAACTTTTTCCCTCTCTTTTTGTCTCTTCACTTCTGCATTCACAACCCTCTCTCTACTTTCAAAGCCTCTCTTTAAACCTCCATTACCAAACCTTTGAAGGTCTTTGCAACGCCTCATGTTCATCATCTAAGCTTTTAATTTCTTAAATCATTTAAGCTTTTAATTTCTGATTGAAGCAAAATTCCTATTAATAAATTACATATGCACATTAGACACATCACAAACAAATCCAATTCAAAATAATCACTATTTCCAATTCACATAACTTAACTAACTTAATTAATTCCAATTAGGACTCAATTTAATCAAGTCTTAATTTTACTAAACTAAATTGAATTTTTATTTTTATTTTTATTTTTATTTTTATTTTTATCAGCAAAAGAGAGAACCTTTATTGATGAACAAAGAAAACATTACATCAACAAAGATAAAGGATGAGTGCAAAAAGTATCATTACGAAACATACCCATCCCAACTATGTCGACACCGATATGTCCGTTCAATCACTTGCTAGCACACCATCGAGAGTTGGTGAGCAACCAACCACAAAAAAAGAATACAATAAACACGTAACAAATCAATGATAACACCCCAAAGCAAACATAACCCAGTTGCACCTCCTCCTCAGATAGCCCTCTGATCACAAATCCTCCCCTAATATATACATTTCCTCACCTGTTGTAAGCTATGCACTATTTCATTGACAGAATAAAGACATCCTATATCATGAGCCTTCATCCAAAAGGCCATCCTTACTTTGATAATCTCACTAAGAGCCTTAGTGTTGGGTTGAGTGCCAGTAAAGATGCATTCATTCCTATACTTCCACACAGACCACACCACTACCACAAGTAAAGCTCTCCAAATTTGCCTCTCTTTCTTTCTGAAATTCCATTCCATCCACCATTAAAACAAACTCTCCATAGACCCAAGTATAACCCAACTCAATCCCCACCACTCTAAAATGTCAGACCATATTTGCCACACAAAAGGGCACCATAACAATACGTGGTTCAAGGTTTCTGTTTCGGATTTGCAAAATACACAACAAATGTCCACATAATTCCTTATTACTCCAATCTTATGCAAAAAATCCAATGTTTTCATCTAGTATTTCCAAGATAACCATGTTATAAATTTAGCTTTGCGTGGGGAAAAATTATTCTAGATCAAGAATTGTGGACCCAAATCAGGTCCTAAAGGCAGTTCACAACTCTTATAAGCATTACATACCTTAAATACACAAGCTTGATCTACCTTCCACCTTAGAGTATCCACTTGATTCATATTCAACCTTGGGCCATTACCTAACAGAATGTGGAGTCTTTCAAGCTCATTCTCCTCCCAAGCATGTAAGGATCTTATAAAGTTGAAACACCACCGGCTGTGACAGCCATATCTTGAAATCTGCCCATTCAATGATATATCCTTCTCAGTGCACAACTGAAACAATCTAGGGAATTGAACCTTTAGACATGACTCTCTCTCTAATTATCAATCCAGAATAAGACCCCGTTACCATTTCCAATCTTGATTTCCACGTTCTCTACATAGAAACTATGCAACCTTCGATTGGACTGGGCCACATTTAGAATGTCCCTCCAAACATTAGAAGCCATGACAGGTACATCAATTGATGGCATCCATCTCCCTCCTGTTAATCCATATTTGTTGCAAATACTATTTCCATAGTGCATCATCCTCCAAAGCAAATCTCCACCACCATTTAATCAACATATATTGATTTGTTAGCCTGACATCTCTAATCCCAACACCCCCTTATTTTTTGTTAATTGTTACCTCCCTCTATTTAACCAGATATATTTTCCTTCTAGACTCAGAGACCCCCACAGAAATGTTGTTTGTATTTTGTCGATCTTCTTAGCAACACACTCAAGTAATTTAAACAGAGACATGTAGTAAATAGGCAACGAGGCCAAAACAGATTTTATGATAGCCACTCTACCAGCAAATGACAACATTTTCCTTTTCTAACAAGTCAACTTTTTCTTAAAATTATCAATAACTGGCTTCCAACATTGTTTCCTATGTGGGTTGGTACCTAGTGGCAAACCAAGGTACTTTAATGGGAGTTTATGGCTTAAACAATTAAGCTTAGTGGCAAATTCTGTGACCAGCTCCTCCTACACACCAATCTCGCACACCACACTTTTATGGAAGTTAATCCTTAATCTAGACACCACTTCAAAGCCTCTCAATAATCTTTTAATAGCAATGATCTCAGTTCAGTCTGCTTCACAAAATATCACAGTGTCATCTGCAAACTGAAGATGAGATATATTTAGCCTATTAGATCCCACACACACACCTTTAATTATCTATTGCTCCCTGGCTCTTGATAGTAGTAAATTTAACCCTTCAGCCACAATATTATATAAGAAAGAGAAGAGTGGATCGCCTTGCCTCAGACCCCTTTGTGGGTAGAACTCAGCAGTGCGGGAACCGTTCACCAGAACAAACACTCTAGCTGATGCCAAACACTCTTTAACAGTCAGAGCGTATTATCTAGATCCTTGAGGATATGCATCAGGGTTGTGTTTTTAACTTTAAGGGGTCGTGGGAGAGACATTTTTCCTTAGTGGAATTTGTCTATAACAATAGCTTTCAGGCGAGCATTAGCATTGCACTTTTTGAGACCTTGTATGAACGACCGTGTAGATCTCTTGTGTGTTGGACCGAGGTGGGTGATGCACCTATGTTAGGTCCTGAGTTAGTTCGGCAAACGAAAGAGAAGGTTACACTTATTCATAAGAGGTTGATTACGGCTCAGAGTCGCCAGAAGAGCTATGCCGATTGTAGGAGGAGACCGTTGTCCTTTAAGGTAGGATATCACGTCTTTTTGAAGATATCTCCTAGATAAGGTTTGGGAAGGGTGAGAAGTTGTCCCCTAGGTTTGTCGGCCCTTTTGAGATCTTAGAACGTATTGGAGAGGTAGCTTATCGTTTGGCCTTGCTGTCACTGCTTTTCGGGGTTCATGGCGTGTTCTACATTTTCATGCTCCGAAAGTATGAGCTGGATCCATCACATGTGTTTGATTGGACCAAGCTAGAGGTAGATAAGGATGCCTCGTATAAAGAGCGACTGGTTAGAGTCTTAGATACTCGAGAGCACGTTTTGCGTGGCAAGATAATTCCTTTGGTAAAGGTATTGTGGAGACATCACAGGGTTGATGAAGCAACTTGGGAATGTGAGGTGGAAGTTCGTGAGAAGTATTTGGACCTATTTGTTGATATTTAAACTTGTATTGAAAATCTTGTCATGTTTTGGAAATATGAATTGTATATTCAGTAATGAGAATATGTTTATCATGGTGATGAGAATGAATGACCGATGGATGGGTTATGGTGTTGAGATTGAATTGCTATCATTGTTGTAATTGGTTTAATTATGATTTTGTTGCTGATTTAAAATTGTGGGGACGAAATTCCTTAAGGAGGAAGGGAGGTTATAGCGATCTAGGCTTAGACCCAACCCATTTAATGCTTTGGAATTTGGGAAACCTTGTCCGTAGCTATTCTTCATTCTCTTTTCTTGCTTTGTGTTGGCTTCAGGGGTCGATACTATCCTTGGTGGTGTCAACATTGCCTCTTTTTCCTTATTTTGTTCTGCTCCTAGGGTCGACACCCATCTTGATGGTATCGACACCTCCTTGTTGCTGTGTTTCTAGTGGAGCTACTAAAAAAATAGGGTCGACACTAGTCTTGGTGGTGTCAACACTTGTCCTGATTTTTGGCCTCCAGGGTTGACACCAATTTGGGTGGTGTCGACACCAATTTGGGTGGTGTCGACACCTGTCTTACTGTGTTCCTAGAATTTGCTACTGAAATATAGGGTCAACACCATGGGTTTCTAGGGTCGACCCCTCTCTTCTTGTGTTATTCTAGGTTATCTACTAAAATGTAGGGTTGACACCGCTGCCTCCAAGGGTCGATCCATGTCTGTTGCCAAACACAAGTGTCTCAGCTTTTCTTCTTGAGGGTTGACACCACTATCGCAAGGGTCGACCCTTGTGAGTCAATTTTAACATTTTATTTGGCTTGGGCCCTAATGTAGACACCCCATTTTTGACTGCCTTTACAACTTGGACGCCACCACTTGCACACCTAATGATGAATGTATATGCTTGTCAAGTGCTCGGAGTGTCTTCAGCGGAATGCCACAGCTTTGAGCCTTCCAACCCTATACACCTCTTGCCTTGTTTTGGACCACAACCATAGCCTTCAAGCTTGAAAACCCTTGGAACCTGCCGGCCACTTGTGTGGCCTGCCGGCCACAAGTGTTGCAGATATTTTCTGCCAACTGTGCCAACTGTTGTCACAGATGCATGCACTTGCTTACACGTGTATGTATTAATATTTCTGAGGGAGTTTGATGTTTGTCTATATATAGAAAATCTCCTCTCTTACTTTCAAGGTTAGAAAATTTTTGAGCAAATTATTTTCTCTCTCTACAATTCTCTCTCTCTCTCTCTCTCTCTCTCTTGTTAGTTATTGAACCTTTGCCTATACACTCTAAACCAAACCTTACCATCTTGGAGTTGAGGTACTTTTGAGCCTACTTTGAGCTCTTGAGGGTGTGTATGTGTTGAATTGTTGCTTAGAAGTGTTCTCCTCTTTAGGAAGTATAAAGCTTGATTTGTTTCCTTGCTTTATTTGCTATTTTTTCGACTATTTTTCTACTATTTTTAGGCTGTATCAACTCTATAATTTTGGACTAAAATTTGTGGCTTAAGGCCTTAAAGGGTGGAGGGGAGGTTCACCTTTTATTCCACCTTGCTTCTCTAGCCTTTCCCCTTGTCTTTCCCACCTTTACACTTTTTTTTATTTTTTTATTTGAGCTTCTAAACACGAATTTTTAGAGTTTTTTCAGTGGCTAAAATGTTATTTTAAAGTCCAAAAATAGAGGTGGTAGCCTCCCCTCCTTGTGCCTTGTTTACTAGCTTACATAGCTCTATGTTTTAATTTATTGTTCTAGTTATTTGTGTCTTAATTCTAGTATGTTTTAAGACTATTTTAGCACTGTTTTAGGACTGTTTTTAGCTGTTCATTGCATTTGAGCCTTGTATTGCATGCGTGTAATGTATTTGTTCTCATAGGTTTGGTGGTTTAGGCCTTAGTCACCAACCTACTTAAATTGATAGCATCTGTTTATCGCTTTCCATACTTGTTTTCACCCCTAATCACTTCTGCAACCTCCATTCTTTATTGGCTTTTGCTGTGCTTTGAAAGTTGGTTCAAGCTAGTTGTTTGTTTAAAACATGAGATTGAGGCCTTGTGCTTAATGGTTTAATCCCTTTGGAGGTTCATTACAATAGCATGACACTTCTCTCATGTCTAAAACAACTCTTGGTTTGATGCTTCTTTCTATTGGAGGACTTAGGCCTCGTTTGGGAACCCTTCCTTTTAGTCAAAAAGCTAAAAAGTTACTAAATTAGCCAAAAAGCCAACAACCCATACCAAAAAGTCAAAGATTCTCTTTTCTCTCTACTTTTTGCACATCTTTTCGTAAAAATCCAAAAAGTCATCCCAAGCATACTAGTTTTTTTTAGCTCATATTTTAGCCAAATAGCCAAAAAGTTACTAAATTAGCCTATTCCCAAACAGGGCCTTAAAGCTCACTTTTGGACTTAATTGATTAAGGGATGGTTGGAAATTAAAATGGAGTAATGAAATGAGGACTAAAAATGATGTAAGATAATAATTTGGTTTGGGTTCAATCGGACGTTAATTGAACCCTTGAGTCTTGAATCGTTTCATACTTGTTAGTGATGTAAACAGTTCAAGAGTCATTATCAACCACTTCCCTTGATCAATCCATAATATGGAGAAGGTTTGAGAGTCTTTATGTGTTGCATTTATTGAACTTGCACACTTTGGTTCATAGGCCATCATGCAATGAAATTGCATCTATTAATGGTTTGTGAATCAAATTTACTACTCCTTTGAGCTATTTGATGATAAGAAGGGGTAAGTTATGCAAACAACCCTTGAGAATACTATATTCTTGCTCTGTTTGCTCTCTATTGCAACAGAAAGAACCAAGATTTTGTGGCCAGCAGGCCAACTTTGTGGACGGCAGGCCATCATTTGTGGCTGGCAAGCCTCCATTTCTAGCCTGCCGGCCAACTTTGCAAAACCAGGCAGTAGTTTTTTGGAACAAAATAGAGCTGATTCTAAGATGAAAAATAGTGCAAGTGTTCTACTGTGCAACAAATGCATCTAATAGAAGAACAGTGGCCTTTTTTAGGTGGAAATCCGTGCGCATGCATGAGCATTTCTCGTTTCTCGAGGCAGAGTAGTTAGCTTAATACTTCTCTTATATTGTATTCATGTTGTAATTAGTTAATTTGTAATTCATTAGTTAGTTCTAATTTGTTAACTAGTTAATTAGTGTAATTAATTAGTTAGTTACATAGACTATTTCATTTGTTGTAATAATTAGTTAATTCGTAGTAATTAGTTAGCTAGTTAGTTTATTCGGATCAAGGGCGTCATTTTGACCAGTGGAGATTGAATTCCGACACCATTGATTTTTTTCTTTTCTTCTTCTCAACTTGACCTAGGGATTTTCTAAGTATAGTATATCTATTTTAACTTTATTATTTTGTTATTTTGATGAGTTGGAACTATCTTGAGATTAGGGTTTTGCTATCTTATGTTTATTGCATGAACAAAGGGGAAATTTCTTAAAGTCTTCTTGAAAATTTCTATTGGTTATTAAAAATGATGAATATGGTTAAAGTTTGAGGAAAAAATGTTATTTTTAAACAAGAAATTCCCATTTTTTGTAAAAGCCCTAGAATGTATTGAGATTAATTGTGTTGTTGAAACTCCATGAAATCTTGGAAATGTTGCGGTATTAAGAAATGTTGAAAGAAACACAAGTTATTTTTGGCATTATGAAAATTTTTGGTAAATACTTGAGTTTGAATAAAAATGGGAAATTGATAAAAATTTTAGAAGAATATTATGATTTTTGATTGAGTTGGGAAATAGGAGATTAAATATGTGATTGTTACTCCTACGTTGAAATTATTCAAGATATGAGATTATGAGTTATATTTGTCTCTTGAAATTTATATTTTGTACAGAGATAATTATTTTGGCAACAGGTGAAAGGCTATATTAATTGTTGTAGAAATTACATATGAATTAGGTAAATTGAAATATTTGTAAATTCCTGCATAGTATTGAACATTGCATAATCTTCAGATTTAATCCTCGCATTGGATTTGAGAAATTGATTTTCAAATTGATTCTTTCAGAATATTGGAAATGTGTTGAGTTATGAAGTAAATACCTTGGTGAATCCGGTTAGGGGGAGTAGAGTTGAGAATTAAGTTGGTTTGAGATTGATGGTGAAAATCCGAAAACACGGGCAGAGTAGGTACCAAGTTCCTTCCGATTAGGAGCCGGTAAAGTAGTTTTGGTATTTCTTTGAGAGCCTACTTGTAGACACCAGCCTAGGGATTACCAGTATCGTATTTACCGGCCTTTGTTTTATCAAATGGATGATTTAATTGATTACATTTTCGAATAAGTGCATTGCATGAGAATTTCAAAATGAGAAAAGTTATATTTTGACATTAGCATTTCATATGCATTGCATATCATAATATTGTTAAACTACGTGCACTTTATTTAGATTCTCTCTATTGGACTTTGAGTTCATCTGTAACAACCCACATTTCATGCCTTAGTCATGCTTGCATGCAGTATGTGATTTGCCATGTTAAGATTTGCTATCATGAATTGTGCCTTGTTTTGCATGTATTTGATTTGCCTAAGTGTATATGTATGCTTTGTTCCTCCCTTGTTATGATAAGCCTAAGTTATGTTAAGCCTAAGTCATGCCAAGCCTAAGTTATGTTAAGCCTAAGTCATGCCAAGCCTAAGTTATGTTAAGCCTAAGTTATGTGAAGCCTAGGTTGATCCAAGCCGAGGTCATCTTAAGCCTTTAACTGTTTTGGAATCCCTTTGTTGACCTCCACCTTTGTCCTGGCATAATGGCCGAGATGATTATCATCTGGGCCGAGGTGTGTATCGCCGAGGCCGAGGTGTGTATTATCTGGGCCGAGATGTTATCTTGAACCCAAGTGATCTTGTCCTGGAAGTGGTATGACCTAGACCGAGGTGTGGCACATCTGGGCCGAGGTGTGGCACAGTTCAGTCAAGTGTTGTCCTTCCTAGCCGAGATCATTGTCACCATTAGTTGCCGAAGCTTTGTTCTTTCAAGCCGATGTCATTGTTACCTTAGTGCCGAAGTCTTGTCCTTAGCCGAGGTTATTGTCCTTTGTTTGCCGATGCCTTGTCCTTTGCCGATGTCATTCATTGCCGGAGTGTTTGCTGTGAAGCTTGTTAGATACGCTTTGTCAGAACCTTGTCTTGTCAATCAGTCACCTTTTGAGGAGGACCAACCCGGTAGTGCCACGTGGCCGAGCTGAGTGTTAAGTCAGCCGTTAGAGAGAGAAACCCATCATTTGTTACATTCTTGTCTTGAGGAAGAGAGAGAAGCTCTAAGGAAGAGAGAGAGGAGTTCTTGAGGGAGAGTAGATCTTCCAAGCTTGATTCCGAGAGATCCAACCGTTAGATTCGTGTTCTAAGGTTAGATTCTTGATCCTCTCGTGTTGTTCCTTATGTTTATGTTGTTGCATTGCATGATTGAATATGTTTTGAAAGCCATGCATCGTTTTGAAGCTCGGTTTTGGAAAGAGAAAAACGGTATTCATGTGTTCTTCAAGAAAAGCCATGTTTTGATCCGAAAGCTCATGCCAAGATTCATGTTTTTATGTTTGTTTTCATATGATCTTCAAGTATGGGTACCCAGGTCCATGTTTTCGAACTCATGGCATGAAACCCCAGATTTTGTATAAGCAAGTTATGATTTTGGCATTCATCTCATACTCATGTTCTTCATGTTCATGTTCTTCATGTTCTTCACGGGTGGAAACCCAGATTCCCAGACTTCACTTCCCAAGTGTAGTCGCCGAGATCATTCTCACCTAGACCTTACACTTAGGCCAAGCATCGTATCTCACCTTGGCCTACCTTGCATGATCACTTGCACCTTTGGTTTGTCTTGTATGAACCTCGGCATGCAGTTGCACGCCGAAGCCGTGGCAACCACACCTCGGCTAGGAGGTGTGGGACCTCGGCAAAGGCCTGGTTAGTACCCAGCATGTCTTCCTGACATGTAAAACTGTGTTTTGACTTCCAGCTTGTTTTCCGAGATCATTTGCATGCATGTGAGACTTGTTCTGAGTAGTATGCTCAGTAGACTTGTTATGTGTTTGTAGGACTTGGACCTTTGCTGTGAATCCGACGTCCCAAGAACTAAGTGAGTGGTACTTTTAATAAAGTTATGTTATAAGGTTTTGATAAGCTTTGTTTTGCCTTGTTTGAAAAGTATTTGTTAAGCATGAATGATTACTCGTATTTTTTATGTATTAAGAATAAGTTTTGATTGCTAAGTATGAGTTTTGTTTTGGAGTCCTTCCGTGCCAGGGGACTTTAAGCATAAGTGGCACAAGTCCGTACGTGCTAGGGGACTTAAAGCATTGGTAGCACAACCTTTTTGGAGTCCTTCCGTGCTAGGGGACTTAAAGCCTAAGTAGCATAGTCCTTCCGTGCTAGGGGACTTAAAGCCTAAGTAGCATAGTCCTTCCGTGCTAGGGGACTTAAAGCCTAAGTAGCATAGTCCTTCCGTGCTAGGGGACTTAAAGCCTAAGTAGCATAGTCCTTCCGTGCTAGGGGACTTAAAGCCTAAGTAGCACCCTTGTTTTGCCACCGACGGTCTATGAACGGGTGGGTATGTTTTGTTATAAGTTAAGCCAAGCACACGTTTTGATGCAAGTTATGCTAAGTTATGCTAAGTATAAGTTCTGTTTCGGATGGCATTCTTGGAACCGTCCTTTCGTGTTAGGGGACGCTAAGCCTAAGTAACACCGTCCTTTCGTGTTAGGGGACGTTAAGCCTAAGTAACACCGTCCTTTCGTGTTAGGGGACGTTAAGCCTAAGTAGCACTCTAAGTATGTTTTGATGCAAGCTATGCTAAGTTCATGTTCTGATACAAGTTATGTTAAGTGCATGTTTTGCAAGTTACGTTAAGTACATGTTTTGACACAAGTATGCTAAGTATATGTTTTGATGCAAGCTAAGTTGTACGAAAGGTTTTGAACAAGCTATGCTATAAATATGTTTTGGAATGACTATGATATGTATGTACTGTTTTAACACGAACCTCGGGATCATTCATTAAACCCTTTATTTCTTGTACCATTCACTGAGTTTCAATACTCACCCTCTCTATATATATGTAGGTTCCAAGCAAGAAGTCGGCTACGCCGAGATGTGTGTTTGTGCCCGATGTTTTGTATGCATGTTTACGTCGGCAATGCTTATGTCGGCATTTTGTATTTTAGGTCGGCAACCTTGTGTTTACATCGGCAGTTCTGCAGACGATGAATTCTGGATTTGTATTCGTTATGCTTTGTATATGTCGGCTGTAAAGCCCTTTTGTTAAGATGTAATGTATAATTTAATTTGCTCATGTCCAAGTTGTAAAGTTATGTAAGGATGCATGCCATTCCATTTGACTTATGCACAGCTCTTGTGGACCACTTGTATTTGGTTATTGCTTCCGCTCTTGTTAGCCCCATAGATTATACTCTGATTGTGTGTGATTTTTGAAAGTTGGCCTTCGGTAACTACGGGTTACTGGCCATCACGGCACCATCCTACTAGGGGCGGGTTGGGGTCGTGACATCATCCCTTAGTAGTGACCATTTTCAGGTGATTGTGATGTGCTTCCGCCAAAGTAAAGCCGTGGAGGATTTCTTTTGGAGCACAAGGCTTGATTTTTATTTGTTTTTGTTTTGCAAGTCAAGGGCTATCTATATATGGGTTTTGAAAACCATGTTGTGTAACCGGACAAAGCCTTAGAATTTGTAGTCGTAAAGGCATTATTTTGTAGTTGATTTGCTTTAACTTCTCTTATCACCTATAGATTCATGTTATAGGGATAGTGAATGTGTTAATGAATGTGATTTTGTTTTTTTAAATCTCTAAACTAAAACTTATAATGAAGTACATGGATTTAACATGAATTTTTCATTGAATGGTTGGCGTTGATTATAAGTTCCACATGTATGATGAGAATGTATGATGAGAATAGGACTATAAATGTGAGTTAATCGTATTGAATCGGTATGTATATTTTGGGGGTGTTACACATTATTTGTAAGAGGTATGATGCTAATTTTAATAGAAATGATTATGAACTAATCATCTAATATTATCTTTAAAATATTTAATGAGTAGTGAATGCCAACGGTTTATGGCACATTTATGAAAAAATTAATGAAACATTCTTTTCCAACTTTTAGTTGTAGGAAATGTCTGATATGTTTTTTCTTATTAGTTAAGGTCCCTCAATAATATTATTAGAGAAATTTTAGCTTGTCACGGAACATTTTCTCTATGATGAGCTAAAATTTCTGTGTTGAAATTTCTCTATGACAATGTTAAGAGACTCCAACTACTACGAAAATATTTTATATCATTTATCTTATAAAATCTTAATATTAAGGACCTTAAACTAAAACCCCCCACATTTATTTATTTATTAGCCAAAAACATGAACTACATAAATAGGTAAGGAAGTTGAACGCGTATCAATAAGGGGGTGTTTGATAATATGATTTAACATGTATACTTGTATGTATTAAGTGGTAATTAATTAAACCTATTTGATAACTACAATTGATATTGATTGAGGCCGAATTGTATATCATTGAGGCTGATAATTGAGATTTCTTAACCCTATTCTTGATTCAATTTGTACATTTTACTACTATTTAATGTCAATCAGGTTGGGTGTAGTTGAAGCACAAAATGAGCAAAAACATGGACTTTTAGCCGGAAAGGTCAACCCCGCACATGCGGAGGGTCATTCCCGCACGTGCAGCTTCTCCTCCCGAATCCTTGTTGAGCATACTAATGACCCTTTAGCATTGCATGACTCGTTTTTGGACGAACAACTTTTTGTGGTGGCACAAGTGAACCCTCCTTGAATGTTCTGTATATTCAACTTGTAAATAATACAAAGATTATAACCAATATTTATAGGAATCCTAACCCTAATCTAGAATAGGAAATACAATCAATTGAATATTCACAATCAACCTAATTCCGTAATTGCATAGATTTCTATAATTACATAATATCCTCACACTTATTGATTGTGAAGTCAAATTTTAACATAGAATATTGTAGACTACTAGAGCATTGATCAACTGAAGAAAGTATGAATACAAGTACTTGCTTTATTAATTAAAAAAATAATTAATGGATTATTTTCTTCTTTTGGAAATTAATTCTCCATTGGCTAGAGCATTACTAGTGGTTAAAGTGAAAATAGCAATGCCAAAACTTGTAATTGTTTTTTCTCAATTTTTTAAAAAATGAAAAAGCACAACATAAAAGAGTTTTAAATTATTTTTTTTTTCCTAAATGTAAAAATATGTTACAAAAAATATTTCAGGACTAATTCCTATCATTGTGATTCGTGAACATAGTGGCTAAAAGATTATCTTGAAAAATAAAAATAGGGCTTTTAGCTACAAAAATTTAAAAATGTCGCTAATAAATGTATTTTTAGAAATAAAATAATTTGGTTCCAAAATGATCTAAATTTTAAGACAAAATATTTGGTCTCAAAAGAATAATAATTTATCACTAATGTAAAAATTTTGTCACTAAAAATATAATAATGATACTTAAATTATCGACAAATCCTATGTTCTCAAAATTACTACTAAATTCTATCAAATTTCAATAGGGATGCAACTTGGGTGGATTGAAAGGTTATCTAAGCTTAACCCAAGTTGTGCTAAAAGTTGCCTAGGCTTGCCCAAACCCGAATTGTAACCCAAGGTTGTTTGGCCAAGCCTAACTCGATTTAAATCTGAATTATCCGAGTTGTCCAAATAGCACATAAATTTCATTTTTATTTATTTTTATTTTTATTTTTAGTGCAGCTAAGTTAATTAATTTGTTGAAATTATACTATTTATAATTGTTTTTTTAATTTATTTTATAAAATCATTAATAACATCAAAACAAATAATTTATATAATGCAAGAGATACGCCGTTGCCATTGTTTTTACAATTTTAAAAAAAATAAATAAGCAAAATTTTGTATTGTGTTTTTTGTGTATATAACATATATTCAATATGATCTAATGATCTAAATTATTTAATATCATCTAATGGCTAATAATTTATATATATATTTATATACATAATTTGGGTTTCGAGTTGCTTGGGTTGTTTGATATTTTTGCCCAAGCTTGCCCAAATTTAATTCGGACTTTTGAATTTTTATCCAAACCCGTACAGAATTTAAAAATATTTTTCTCAAGCCCTAAAAAAGTTTGGGTTGTGCTCAGGTTGCTCGGGTTGAGCCCAGTTAAGCTGCATCCCTAAATTTCAACAAGGGCAACTAAGTCCTATTTTTCATAAAATGCTCCCAAATTGTTCATTTCTCCATAATTGTGTTCTTATCCCAGTTTTACCATTCTCACAATAATTTTATAAACAATTTAAACTTAACTAAGATTTAAATTTTTAATTATAAAAATTATTAATAGTACATTTAAAAAATCATAAATAATAATTAGATCGCAATAACTATAGTATAAAGTGCATTATTCTCTGTTATTTCAAATGATGAATTTTCTTAGAGTAAACAATCTAAAGGGGTTAAATTCTATCAAAATTACAAAAAGCTATGAAAGATAACACTATAAATAATTTATATATTTCTTAATGCATAAGATAGTTGATGAATCTCATACTTATGCATTTTGTTTATAAATTATTCATTTAATTTTGAACAATTAAAAATATTTTTACTATAAAAATTTCAGATAAATTAAAATTGTTTATAAAATTTTGAAAGATAAATTTAAAATAACCTATACTATTATGAATAATTGAACCTTTTTTTTATTTTATTTTTTATAACAATTTATAAAATAAAAAAGAAAATAGAACATATTTGTTAATATTGAAATTTGATATATAACTATTAGTCATTTTCAAAACAAAATAGAACTTGATGATCATTTTTTCAATCTGATTTATGGCCTTTTTAAGAGAAAATTGATGAAAAGTCCATTCCAAAGTGGGTATAAAGAATTAGATCTAAGGCAAAATTTTATTTGGTGATAAGGACATGTTGGAAAAAGTTGTTGATGCCAAAAAAAGTTGCTGAAAAATTGGCCAGAAAAATCACTAGTGACTGGCAATAGTAGGTGGTGGTGGTCAGTAAAAAATTCGTGATATTCAACAGATAAGTTGTTGAATGAGTATCATGTGTCATATTTTAACAAATAGTTAGCTTGGTGAATTTTAACAAATACAGTGATAGATAGATGTCAACTGATAGATTGATTTCAAAATCTGTTAGTATCATGGGATTCCTTTTCCCCTGTGTTGTGTTCTGCTTTGTGTGGGAGCAGGGCTGCTGCTTCTATGGTTGACTATGGCTGATTCTGGACTAAGGGCTTGGTGGACTGATGGAGCTAGAATCTGATATGCAGCTTTGCTGGTTATGTTGCTTTACTGTTTTGGCCTGCTAAGTAAGATCAAATCCAGTAACCAAAGGGGATCCTCCTCCAAATGCAAGGTTATGCTAATTTCTGCTGCTATATTGGTTGCTGGTCTGATGTATGGCCTTGGAGGTCTGTTGGTGGATGCAAATTTTAAGATTATGTGTAGATTTTAGGAGGTCTATTGGAGGTCTGTTTTGTGTGCAGATTTTAGGAGGGGAGTGGTAATGCCAATGCTGCTGGAAGCTGGTCTGCTTTGGGTGGCTGGATGATGGTGGTATGCTGCTCATACAAGGCCTCAGAAAGCAACTCAGTTGTTCTATCTTGTTAGAGACTGTTAAGATTATGCTCAGATTGTGGTGTTGAGCTGCTCAGATTTTTGGTGCTCTTTTACTCAGTTGTTCTGCTGTTTTTATCTCTGTTTTGCTTTGTTTGTTGGCTAGTCACCAATTAGGAGGTTGGTGCTTATTCTAGCTCAAAGTTCCTCTTTATTGATGTAATTCGGTTGTTTTTTCATCAACAAAGCTTTTCTTTGCTGATCAAAACAAAACAAAAAACAAAAAAAAAAACAAAAAAACAAAAAAACAAAAAAAAAATAAATAAATAAATAAATAAAGAAAGAAAGAAAGAAAGATTGATTTCAAGATATAGATAGATAGATTGATTTCAACAGATAGTTGTCCTTTTAGACAAATTGTGTCCTTTGATCCAAAGAGATTAGAGTTTGGACCTAATGACTCAAAAGATTGAAAATTTTAATAATGGCTTGAGTGCCCTTTATTTAATACGATATTATAATTTGTATAATTAAAAAATATAATTGTACTTAGATTACATTAATAAATTCTAGGATTTGACACTTATAATAACATAAATTTCAAAAACTTAAATTTATGAATTTAAACCCTATTATTTTAATTTATTTTTAATCTAAATCACTTGCCTATTTTCAATCTAATTGAATATTTTAGATATTTTATGTAAACCTACATTGAGTTTAATGACTAAAATGCTTATTTTTCCACAATTGTATTGTAAATTTAGTACCAGTTGAAAATCTACATACATTAGGCAACATTGTGTGTCGTAGAAATATATCTAAAATAAAATAAAATTTAACTTAAAAAAATAATGAAAATATGCCATTTTCTTAATAATTTTTTTTTCCAGATTTCTTAACAAATACTTTAACTTTTAGGTACATCTATATGTGCATATAAAAATTTTAAAAATTTAATTAAACTATGAAAAATTTACTAAAGAGAAAAAATAAGGAAAAAAAAAAACTCAAAGATATCTTTAAAAAATTTAACCAAACATACTGATTTTTATTAACAAAATTCTACCATACATGTTGTCTAATGATTTAATTACAAAAAAAGATAAACAAGATAGCTAAAATAATTAGAATTGGAAATACATGTTTTCTTAAATTGTGTAATCTCACAATCATACGATACCACATTGGTTAGGAACTCCTACGTCATGAAAACGTTTTCCTTTAGACCCTAAAAAGAAGTATATATATATATAATTTTTGTATATTTTATTTACTATATTTTGTAAATGAGCGGGCTATCGCGATGATGCTACCTGTATCTTGTACTAACTTTTTATATCAATTAAATTATTTCTTTGCATAATAAAAAATAAATAAATTATACTAATTGTGCAATACAATTGTGGAATAATTTTATAGTGCAAAAACTAAATAAATAAAAATAAATAGAAAAATTGCCAACATTGAATATTATATTTTTAGATAATAAATAATTACAAAAAAGATAAACAAGTTGCCTAAAATAATTAGAATTCGAAATACATGTTTTCTTAAATTGTGTAATCTCACAATCGTACGATATAACATTGGTTGAATTGTAGGAACTCCTACATCATGAAAACGCTTTCCTTTATACTGTGTTTGGTTGGAGGGATTTGGAAAAGGAAATGGAAATGGTAGGTGAAATGTGAATAAAACATGTCTATATTTTACATAATTTCACATACCTTTTCCCCTTCCCTTTCTAAATCCCTCTCCAAATCGTCCAACCAAACACAGTATTAAAGATTAGAGCACTAGTCTAATTTTGTGACAGCTTCTGTGAAACCATAATTAATGCAGAGAAAGTAGAGTAAAAATTCACAGAATCAAAGTTGTTGAACGATGTCACATCAATTAATAAGTAAAAACAAACAGAGACTCTCTTCTCCTTATTTCAGAAGCCATTATTACAACAACTACAAGAAAAGCTGGCAAAAAACACGGAGGTATTTGCGACGGGGACTCTGCCATCGCAAAAAATGGGTTTTTGCGACGCAAAATAATTGCCGTCGCCAACAGAGTCTTTTGCGACGACCTGTATATACCGTCGATAAAAAAATGGCCTTTTGCGACGGTAATGATTCCGTTGCTAAAGATTGTAAAAAGAAAATTGCAAGAACATTGGCGACGCACGTACATCGTCGCAAATCGTATTATTTAGCGACGGTATGACGTTACTGTCGCAAATGGTGGACCATCTGTGACTGCAGAAGCCCGTCGCAGAAGACTATGGGTAAAACGACGTCGTTTCATTCGTTAATTATGATCATTCGCGACAGTTGAACTATGCCGTCGCAAATAAATGAATATTTGATAAATCCCGCTATTTCTATCCCATTCGCGGTCAAAGTCCCTAAAATTCCCAAATTCCTCAAATCTAAATCCCTGAAACCGAAATCCCTAAAATCCCTAAAATCCCAATCCATTGATCCAACTATTAGAACCAAAATCCCCACAATCCTCAAATCAAAATCATTCAAAATCAAAATAGTGGTGAACGACGACCTTCGCAGAGTGACGAGGGTGAACGACGGCCTTCGCCGGAGTGACGAGCAGCAGCAACTGTGAACGACGAGTGACGAGCTACTGTGAACGGCCATTCATGAAGTTTTAGTGGGTGTTGGTTCTGCTCGTATCAGGGATTTGTTCAAGAGAGCTAAGGTGATAATACTTCCTGCATAGTTTGCTTTAACTATGGGTTTGATAATTATCATGACTCATTATCGCACATGGCGATTCACTAATTTGGTCCGCATTTTGTGCACCAGATTTTCCGCCCTATTTAATTTAACATTTATAATGTCAGCCATTGTTAATTATATATATATTTAGTGATTTATTATATTATCACGTACTAAGACCAACCAGATAGGTTATAAATTATAAGGGATAAGTGATGCTGCCTTGTCGTATGTGATTCACAACATGATATATGCGTAGTCTGACAAGGGAATAATGTTTCTTGCATTTCTATAATTGGAGAAAAGAAAAAAAAGGCTGATGATTTACTACCTTGTTTTTGGAAATAATATCATCTGTACTTGTTGCTTTGCCATAAGAGAGAAATGGTACATATACATTGACATAGAATATTCTGATGTTGCAGGCATCATCTCGTTCAGTTGAAGATGCCCATAGGCGAAGAAGCAGTCT
This sequence comes from Camellia granthamiana, assembly GCA_036172215.1. NCBI lineage: Eukaryota > Viridiplantae > Streptophyta > Magnoliopsida > Ericales > Theaceae > Camellia > Camellia granthamiana. The sequence goes on from CM069914.1 coordinate 24,362,183, forward strand.
TGAGTCTTTGTTCTATTATGATAAGGCTATACCGGAGGAGATAATTGAGAAGCCAATAGGTTTATCTTTGTCAGAGAAAAAATTGGAGATAATCTCCACTGCCCTGATTGCCAAGCCAAGGGGGCTGTCCTTTGCAGCACTTGCTCTGGTTCTGGCCTATATGTTGACTCTATATTGGAGAGCCAGGGTATCATTGTCAAAGTCCGATGCTTAGGTAAAGTACTTGTATTCTTCTAATGAGAATTAATTTAGCTATATAGCCAGATACATACTGGCATTTGAACACTCCATTCCACTTCCCAGCTTTGGACTTCAATAAATAAGTTAATTGTGCTGTTTCAGTTTCATTTTACATCATCTGGAACACAATATATATACATAAATATTAAAATGAAGGTTATACTTTTCTGGTATCTTTGATGAGCACCAATGTATTGAACAGATCTGAAGAGGGATGTACGTAGTTGGCATATTTTGGTCCATAATCATGAAAGTCTGTTAAGACAGAACTGAGCAACTCTTTTTGAAAATTTCTGTGTCGGTGTGTCCATGTTGTGTCGCGTTTCCGTGTCCGTGCTTCTTAGGGTATAATTTTGAGGGGAAACAGCCTCATTACATTTTTAAAAAACCTTATTTGTTATTGATACTATTAAGCTTAAACTTGCCCCCCACCCATTACATGAACAAGAAATTGAAAGGCATTAATAACGTTTCTGATAAGGGCCTGATCAGGAGTTTGACTCAACATGTTGATTTGGTAGTATTGTAAATTAGAACAACTGCATTCGGTGCTCCTTTGTTCTATTATCTTTTAGGATTGCTTTAATTTACCTACCTGCTATTAATATTTTATCATATTTATAATCCTCCAAATATTTTCATCTAAGCTACTACATTTTACTATATGAAGTGCCGTTCATGTTGCTTGGTCCTGTTTAAGAGAATCAAGTTGATTTGTATTTGGAATGCAAAACCTCAGACCACTGCCCTGCTTTACCTCAGAATAACCATTTTCTTTCCTTCAGTGGAAGTTATAGGGAATTCCTTGGGTTTAGTCTGCTTTACCTCAAAAAAACCATTTCCTTTCCTTAATTGGAATCTATAAAGAATTCCTTGGGTTTAGACTGCCACAATCTGTTGCTTCTGATGCAAGTGGGACTGATTCCATTGTCGATTTTGGTTAGCACTTGATCCTGTTGTCTACATTTAGAACTGCATTATCACTCCACTTGCAAGGAGATTCTTGTGGTAAGATTGGGAATTGCTTCTACGGCAAAAGCTGCTTTAATGTTTATAATTTTTGTTATGAGCATACTATTAGTAAGTATAAGATGAAAATATAGAATGATGATGCGTGGCTGCTACATCAGGTCATGCCAGTGACAACCCTAATACGGGCCATCATTAAGTTAAAGATAAAAGCCAAAGTAGTTAAAATCCCAATGCACTTTTCATATAATCCCAATCCACAATGATTAAAATCCATTTGTGAGTTGCTAGTGACAGCACTTTCCATGTTGCTATATTAATTTATTGTTTGGGAGTTGCTATAACATCATTTGTTTTCTTTTTCACCATTTTGTCTAACTGAATTACATAACAATATATTATTTACTTTCATTAATTCTTTAATAAGTATATATATAGCAGGTGATATAAAATGATAACAAAACATGATTAAAATCCATATATATATATATATATATTGTGAGATATGTTTGGTTGATTTTTGATAATGTATTGTTTTTGTCCTTGCAGCTCAATTTGTTGGAATAGAATTACAAAAGCCATATCTTGAGTTACAAAGTGAAGTGGTGAATGGAAGTATGAAGGAATATCCATCCAATGGCATCAACTTTACAAGTGCTGGCAGCGGTGTCCTTCGTGGAACAAACCATTATTTGGTAAGAAAAACCCCCTCCACCCCAATAACAACTACTCTTTTTAACAGTTTGATACCTTACATTTTTATTTGTTGTAGTGATAATTAATGTGATCTAAATTCTTTCTATACCTAAAAAGCAAAAAACACTAGCATTTGTCTTATGAAAATTAATTACTAATAAATTGGATTGCATATATAGTAATGCTACACTCTAAAAAAAATTGAAAACAAAAATCAGAAAAATCCTTAGAATTTGACATTAATGGTCAAGACTTACTTAGATTGCGGCCACAATTAATCTGAAATTTATGATAATTTTCTAAACACTTTTCTAGTGCCATTGTATAAAAAGAAGAGCAACAATTTAGAATCATTTTTGGCTGCTTCCATAGCTATTTATTTGCATTTGTTAGTTGTAATTTTCATCTAAAACCCTCTAGAACGCAGATTTTAATGCTCTGGCATTCGTGTAATGACAGACTTATTTTTTCATCAAATGTTTGCCTTCCCCCAGGTCCATGCTGTGAGTGGTACCTTAGTTGGGAAATGCTCTCTAGTTTTTTTCCCTTCCCTTTTCTTTTTTACTTCCATTGTTAAGCAAAAATCAGAGTTATGCGACACTTTTTTTATATTGGAAGTTCTTAAAGTGTTGCTAAATGGAACCTTAGCTATTTCTGTAACAATTACTCTCAATTGGACTGATCTATGTAGATCAGAGAAAATCTGGAAGTACCTATCTCACATTCATAACTGTGAAATTATGTCTCTCTTATGTGCACTTGTTTGCTATTTTCCCTCCATCTGAAGTGCACGACCCATGCATAGGTGCTGGAAGTTGCGTTATTACACTATTGGAATCCATGGGAGTTGGAGCATTTATGAAATGAGTTAATATTTTTGTATCCTTTTTTGCTACCAGATCTTTGTGTTCAGTGGCTCAAGAATTGACAGCAAAACAACTTGAAGATCTGATACCCACCAGTAATTGAGGTATGAATTGCTCGAACCATTTCTTGTGTTGCTTTTTCCTTGTTATCCAGATTTCACCATCTTACCCCATTCCTTTACTGAAAGATTAGAGCATGTGAATCCATAGAATAATACCAATTAAGTTTTCAAACTTGATATTATCTTTTTAAAGTGAATTTTTTATTAGAATCAGTACAGTTATTTAGCCACATAGGAGAATAGAGAATGAATTTTATTTTATGCTTGCTAGTTTTACAATCTTGCATATTATCATTCCCAATGTCATCATTGCCTTCTTTGCCTTTGAGGGATATTCTAATTTTAGAAGATGAGGTTTTAACATGCTCATTTATGTGCAATATAGCTTTGAATAAATAAAAGTGGCATGAAATGAAAAAAAATTCCAATCCCCTCTTCCCTTAGGATAATTAATATGTGATATTATGTCTTGTAATTATATTTTTACCCTTACATCTCATTATGACTTACATTTGTTGTAATTATATTTTTTTCTAGGGGCTTGATAATTAATAGCTTATATATATTGTTGAGAAGATTACAAAAGAAGTGAAGTGTGAATTTGAGGGAAGTACAGATAATGGATAAGAGTTGGATTGATTTGCCAAATAGGATGTCGAGGGAATACATTAATGGGATTGATCAATTCCTTGTGTTTGCCTACACCAATAGGGTTGAAGGTTCGATGATTAGTTGTCCGTGTAGAAAATGTGAGAATCGATAACATCTTGTGCGAGAGGGTGTACGGAAGCATCTGATTTTGAATGGTTTTTTTAAAAAGTACAAACATTGGATTAATCATGGGGAATCTTACGTATCTCTGCATGCTAATCGAGGGAATGAAACATTGACTAATTTAGACATTGGCGACGATATGGTTGGAATGATACAAGGGGCTGTGGGAAATCCACATGCCGGTACAAGTGTTGACGGTAATGAAGCACAGAGCATTGATCCCCATGCATCTGAACCCCAGCTCGGTCCAAATGCAGAGACTGCAAACTATTTCAAACTTCTTCAAGATGCACAAAGTGAATTGTATCCGGGTTGTCAGAAGTTCACATCTTTGTCATTCATTGTTCGGCTTCTACATTTGAAGGTGCTTAATCAGTGGACAGACAAGTTTGTTGACATGTTGCTTGAGTTATTGAATGAGGCGTTCCCGTTGGGTGTGAAACTCTCGGACTCATATTATAAAGCTCAAAAGGTCACAACAGATTTGGGCTTCACATATGAGACATGGGATGCATGTCCCAACAGTTGCATGTTGTTTCGAAACGAGGACGCCAATCTTGATAAATGTGTCATATGCAACAGTTCAAGATGGAAATCAAATGGTGATGGTGGTTCAAATGGTCCTCACAACGGTGGCAAACAAATAGCTGCAAAACAAATGAGGTATTTTCCTTTAAAGCCAAGGTTGCAGAGGCTGTTTATGTCATCCAAGACAGCTAAGTTAATGAGATGGCATGCAGAGGAACGAACTAATGACGGTGTCTTTAGGCATCCTGCAGACTCCCTTGCATGGAAAGATTTTGATCGTCAGAATATTGACTTTAGTAATGATTGCCGAAGTGTAAGGCTTGGCTTAGCATCTGATGGTTTTAACCCATTCAGGACGATGAACATAGTTCATAGCACTTGGCCTGTTGTACTCATTCCATACAACTTGCCGCCATGGATGTGCATGAAACAACCATTTCTAATTTTATCTGTGCTTATTGACGGCCCGAAAGGACCTGGTGACAAGATTGATGTGTATATGCAACCGTTGATTGAGGAGTTGAAAGAACTATGGAATGACAGTGTCTCCACATTTGATGCATCAACAAATCAAATGTTTCAAATGCATGCAGCTTTACTGTGGACAATTAGTGATTTTCCTGCATATGCAAACTTGTCAGGATGGAGTACTAAAGGCGAATATGCATGTCCTTGTTGCAATACAGAAACTACATCGTGTTGGTTGAAGCATAGTAGGAAACAATCATACTTGGGTCATCGCAGATTTTTACCTAATGGCCATAAATTCCGAAAGGATAAAGTATCATTTGATGGTAGTCGGGAAGTCAGATTCAAACCAAAATTGTTGTCTGGAATTGAGATGCTGCTACAATTAGAATCTGAGGGTATTTTAACCCAATACAAGAGGGATGATCTTAAGGAGAGGCATAGGAGACAAGTAGAGAAAGAGAAAGTTGGACATCGCACCCATAGCTAGAAGAAAAAGAGTATCTTCTATGAACTGCCATATTGGGAGCACAATCTAATTAGACACAACCTTGATGTGATGCATATAGAGAAGAATGTTTGTGATAATGTGTTGTGGACAATATTAGGGGTTGCAGGAAAATCGAAGGATGGTGTTAATACTCGGCGTGATTTACAAGAAATGAATATTAGAAAACCCCTACATTTGCAATTAAGAGGGTCGAATAAAGCTTATTTACCACTGGCACAATTCACGATGACCAAGGATGAGAAAGATTTGTTCTTGAAAGTATTGAAGGAAGTTAGAGTTCCCGACGGGTATTCATCCAATATATCGCGTCGTGTGCGCTTACATGATAGAAGTATTGGGGGTCTTAAGAGCCACGATAGTCATATTCTGATGCAACAACTAATTCCATTGGCCATTCGAAGATCGTTACCGAAGAATGTAATTGAACCTTTGATTGAATTGAGCAATTTCTTTAGACAATTGTGTTCCAAAGTCAATCGTGCGACAGATTTGCAATATATTCAAGATCGTATCGTCGTAACACTTTGTTATCTAGAGAAAATATTTCCTCCTACTTTTTTTGATATAATGGAGCACTTGCCTATACATCTAGTTGACGAAGCATTATTGGGTGGAGCGATTCAGTTTCGATGGATGTATCCAATTGAGAGGTATCTTCTTACTTTGAAGCAATATGTGCGTAATAGAGCTCGTCCAGAAGGTTCAATTGCTAAAGGATATCTTATGGAAGAATGCATGAATTTTTGTGCACAATATCTCAATGATGTGGAAACTAAATCTAATCGACCCACGAGGAACTACAGTGGTGATGATAATCTGGGTCGTGTTGTTGGTGAAATCACAAGCTTTTATCTTGATAACATTTCTTGGGTACAAACTCATCGGTATGTCTTATTCAATACAGCCGCGGTTCAACCATTCATAAAGTAAGTTATGTCACTCACTCAATATTTTAGTATGTTTCATTGAATTTTGAACCAAATTTTGTTTTTTGATAAAATTTCAATTTACACAGCAAACACCTTGAAGAACTTAAGGTCAAAATGCCTCGTGTTGACGATCATCAGCTTCGGCATGAACATTTTGAAACTTTTCACATTTGGTTCAAGGAACATGTATGTATTTAAATCTATAGATTCTATTTACCTAAGTCGAACTATATTTTAAATTTTACAATTTTTATTATTTAAAATAGGTTCAAACTTTGCGACGGACTAGTGATGTCACATTTTCTGAAGAGATTACTGTATTGGCAAATGGTCCTCATGACCTGGCAAGGAGGTTCAACGGGTATATAATGAATGGGTTTCGGTATCGAGTAAAGGCCATGGATGACCGTCGAGCCACACAAAATTCTGGTGTAGCTTTGAAGGCAGATACCATAAGTTATGCTAGTCGGAAAGACAAGAATCCTCGTATCGGGTCTGTGTACTATTATGGACAATTGACAGATATTGTTGAGATTCGATATTCCAATGAGAAGAAGCATGTGTTGTTTAAGTGTGATTGGATTGACAACATTCACGGGAAGATACAAGATGTCTTCAATTTCACGTTAGTCAACTTCAATCATTTGTTGTATCGAGATGATCAAATTACTAATGAACCTTTCATCTTGGCATCCCAAGCAGAGCAAGTTTGGTATGTTGCAGACCCGTTACAACCAGACTGGCAAGTGGCGGTGAAGATGTCTCAAAGAGGTTTATTTGATATGAGTTCGACTGATCCACAAATTGAGCCATATATGAGCGAACAATTGGAAGAAAATATAATGCTTCGTGATGAAGAAGTTGGTTGGGTGAGGGAAGCCGCAGAAGGGGAAACAGTTGATGTTCAAATAGGTTGATATTTAATCAACATCAGTAATTCACTTAAGGCCAAGGTTGTAGTTAATCATCAGTTTCTTAATTTACTTTGTCTTTGTAATTGTATTAGTTCAATTAATGTCATATTATAGTTGATGACAAACCATTATCTATGTTTCTAATTAATGTTATATTGCTTGCAGCTTATTATGGGAAGGAAGAGAAAACCTGATCATCCCCGGCGCATGATGTCCGATGTGGTACATAAGAGGACATCAGCGGCACCACCATCAGAGGAGGCATCACATCGACCACCATCAGAAAGGCCATTAGTGCCACCATTAGAGGAGGCATCACAGTGAGCACCATTAGTGCCACCGCATCAACCACCATTAGTGGCACCACAACAGCTATCATCTACTCAGCCACCACGCCTACCATTGGTGCGTCCACCATCAGTGGCACCACCATTAGAGGAGGCATCACAGTGAGCACCATCAGAGGGGTCATTAGTGCCACCGCATCGACCCCCATCAGTGGCACCACACCAGCTATCATCTACTCAGCCTCTAGGCCTACCATCGATGCGTCCACCATCAGTGGCACCGCAACAGCTATCATCCCGACTAGAGTCATCGGCTTATGAGCCATCCGCAGGTATATAAATTTGCTTTGATTTGTATGAAAATTATTTAAATATATATTTATTTGTTCTCATTACATATAACTTGTTTATTCTCATTGTATTTTTCAGATCCTTCGACTTCTTCACAGCCTCACTCAGGTATAAGAAATTGATTTGTATTGACATTATTTAAATTTGCATTTGTTTATTAACATTGCATATTGTTTATTCTTATTGTATCTCATAGGTCATGTTAGTTCTTCATCAACCTCGAGTAGGCGTGGTAGAGGATATGCCAAGGGCATTAGGGAGTGGGGTACCGGTACCAAATTGGACATACAATTTGATGAAAATTACTGTCCAATAGGGGATAATGTGTCTAAGTTAACTACTCAACTTGGCATTATTGTGCGAAATGGTAACATTGTTCCTCTTACTTTTCTTGACTGGAACACTATGCCTGATGATATTCTTGATGCTATCTGGAAGGATGTGAAGGTAAAAGTATATTTTTGTCCAAAAATTTAAATTCCAAAATTGTGTTATTATTATTTAAACCTTGAAATTGTGTTTTATAGGACAATTTGAATATATGTCCAGAGGAGTACAAGCCATTCTGTATGAAAAACTGTAACAGCATATGGAAGGATCACAAGAATAAGATTAAGTGTAAGTATTTCAAGCCTAGAAGTGAAGATCCTAATCTGAAGGATGATGTTCCTTTGCACATTGTGCCAAGCCAGTGGGAAGAACTTGTGGAGTATTGGCGTACTTCCGATGCTGAGGTATACAAATAAGTTATATGTATGATATGTAAACATACAAATCATATTTATATACTTACATTTGTTGAACCTATTATAGAAAATTGCAACTAGGAACGCTAAAAATCGGCGAGCTCAAGGCATAGCTCATACCACAGGGCGTACTACTTTCGCTCAGATACGGCATGAGGTTTATATTTTACTGTTTTATTTTTGTATATAAATAAACATTGTATATTTACAAATTATTTGGATTCTAATTTTCATATTTCTAAAAAAATGTAGATGACCAATAAGGGGGAGTCTACTGATAAGATGAATGTTTGGCTTATGACACGTAGAGCAGATGACCCAGAGGTTATCTAGACCTTGGTAGTTTCCAAACACCTTTGATTGTATTTAAAGTTTATTTTTTATTTTTTGTGTTAACCATCTTAATTTGGCATATACTTGTATTTCTTATTCAATACAGGATCAGTTTAATGGCCAACTCTCTATGCTACCTGAGGATTGTCGGACTTTGGAGGCTAGGAATGCCATTTTCCATGAGTTGATAGGTCATGACAATCATGGATATTGTCGCACATACGGGAGAACTGTGCCTCGGAGAGCAGTGTATAAAGATGGTACAGGGCCATCACAGTCAGCACCCCAGCCATCAACTATTGTTCAGATCACCCAGCAGGTTCGTGCGGAGCTAAGGGATGAGTTAAGGCAGGAGCTGAGGGAGGAGATGAGGGAGGAGATGAGAGCAGAGTTCTCTACACATTTACAGCAGCTGAGAGCTGAGATGATGGCCTTTGTGTCACAGGGGGCAAGTGTGGATCCTAACAGACAGGTTCGATATAAATTAAATTGTTTGATAGTTAAATTGTCACACAACATTATGTATAAAATTCGAATATGATTAACACATTATGCATTGACTATCATAGGCTCCTGATGCATCGAGTGGCCACCGGGCATTTAGGGAATCTGCAGAAGACGAGAATCCATATACACCACCACCAAAAAATCAGGTATAAAATGTAACTTTACATTCTAAGCTAAAATGTATATTTGCATTCTTTGCATTCTAAGCTAATAGAGTTGTGGGAGAAGACGGGACTCAAATTGGGTTCCCGGATTAGGAGTCAGAGATGGATTTCACTCTAGGCAAACTATTTCTTTAAAAAACTTGAATTCGAGGTGTGAACGCCCCAAAATCACCAAAAGGGGTCGGATTGGCACGAAACTTGGCACACACGACCCCCTAGGCACGAAAGACTTGTGGGAGAAGACGGGACTCCAATCGGGTTCCCGGATTAGGAGTTAGCGACGGATTTCACTCTAGGCAAACTAGTTCTTTAAGAAACTTGAATTCGAAGTGTTAACGTCCCAAAATCACCAAAAGGGGTCGGTTTAGCACGAAACTTGGCACACACGACCGCCTAGGCACGAGAGACTTGTGGGAGAAGACGGAACTCCAATCGGGTTCCCGGTTTGGGAGTTAGAGCCGTATTTCAGTTTAGGCAAACTAGTTCCTTAAGAAACTTAAATTCGAGGTGTTGACGCGCCAAAATCACCAAACGAGGTCGGATTAGCACGAAACTTGGCACACACGACTGCCTAGGCACGAGAGACTTGTGGGAGAAGACGAGACTCCAATCAGGTTCCCGGATTAGGAGTTAGAGACGGATTTCACTCTAGGCAAACTAGTTCTTTAAGAAACTTGAATTCGAGGTGTTAACGTCCCAAAATCACCAAAAGGGGTCAGTTTAGTACGGACCTTGGCACACACGACCGCCTCGGCACGAGAGAGTTGTGGGAGAAGACGGAACTCCAATTGGGCTCCCGGTTTGGGAGTTAGAGCCGTATTTCGGTTTAGGCAAACTAGTTCCTTAAGAAACTTAAATTCGAGGTGTTGACACCCCAAAATCACCAAACGGGGTCGGATTGGCACGAAACTTGGCACACACGACTGCCTAGGCACGAGAGACTTGTGGGAGAAGACGGGACTCCAATCGGGTTCCCGGATTAGGAGTTAGAGACGGATTTCACTCTAGGCAAACTAGTTCTTTAAGAAACTTGAATTCGAAGTGTTAACGTCCCAAAATCACCAAAAGGGGTCGGATTGATACGAAACTTGGTACACACGACCGCCTAGGCACGAGAGACTTGTGGGAGAAGACGGGACTCCAATCGGTTTCCCGGTTTCGGAGTTAGAGCCGTATTTCGGTCTAGGCAAACTAATTCCTTAACAAACTTGAATTCGAGGTGTTGACGGCCCAAAATCACCAAACGGGGTCGGATTGATACGAAACTTGGCACACACGACCGCCTAGGCACGAGAGACTTGTGGGAGAAGACGGGACTCGAATCGGGTTCCCAGTTTGGGAGTTAGAGCCATATTTCGGTTTAGGCAAACTAGTTCCTTAAGAAACTTAAATTCGAGGTGTTGACGCCCCAAAATCACCAAACGGGGTCGGATTGGCACGAAACTTGGCACACACGACCGCCTAGGCATGAGAGACTTGTGGGAGAAGACGGGACTCCAATCGGTTTCCCGGTTTGGGAGTTAGAGCCGTATTTCGGTCTAGGCAAACTAATTCCTTAAGAAACTTGAATTTGAGGTGTTGACGCTCCAAAATCACCAAAAGGGGTCGGTTTAGCACGAAACTTGGCACACATGATCGCCTAGGCACGAGAGACTTGTGGGAGAAGACGAGACTCGAATCGGGTTTCCGGTATGGGAGTTAGGGTCGGATTTTTATCTAGCCAAAATTATTTACTTAACTATCTTTGTAATTATATAGTAATTAATTTTTTCTGTTTTTTTGTAATTAAAATATTAACACATAATTATATTGTCATTAATTATTTTTATTTTTTATTTTTTATTTTCAGATATTTCCTGAGTAGCAGTTTGCTTCTTGTGGAATGCAGCCGTGTGAAGATTGCGACGAACTTTTGTTTTTTTAACCCACGGAAGAATTATGAAGAAAACTTTTATTTTTGATTTACGTTATTTAGATTTGTGAACAACATTATGTATGTATTATGCAAAATTATGTGGTTGGATAATTTTGATGATGTGTTGTTATGAATGGAAGAGTACTTTAATTATGGATGAAATTTTATTTATATACAGGAATTTTTATATTATTATATAATTATCGAATTTTTTTAGCTATTTTTATTTAATACAGGTAATTTGCATATTTTTAATAATTTTATTGCAGCATTTTTTGTTAGAACCAGGTTTTTGCGACGGTAGCGTAGCCATCGCCAATGATATTGGCAATATTAACAACAGGCCTTCAGCGACGGTATTTTAACCGTCGCAAATAATATTTTTAGAGACGGCCCATTTTCCCTGTCGCAAATAACAGTATCAATGACGGTATTAAACCCGTCGCAAATAACCAATTTAGCGACGGTTTTTTTACCGTCTCAGATATATCCTTTTGCGACGGTATTTTACCGTCGCAAATAACCATATTGGCGACGGTTTTTTTTAGTGCCGTCTCAAAAACTTCGGATTTTTACACATTAATTGCGACAGTATTTTGCCGTCGCTAAAAGACATTTTTGCCGTCGCCAATATTTTGCGACGGCGTCTTACCGTCGCTAAAGACCTTTAGCTACCCCTTTTTTTGCGACCCCCCTATTACCGTCGCTAAAAGATATTTACCGTCGCAAAAAAGCTTTTGCGACGGCCTTTTGGGTATTGGGGACGGTATTTTACCGTCGCAAAAAAGCAAATTTTTTGTAGTGCCTCGGTGCCAAAGGCCTAAATATTTTATTTTGGGAAATTTAGGAAACCCTGACTCGGTGCCAAAGGCCACGTGTCCGTCATCACCAAAGTTGCCTCGGCTCGGGAACTTGGGTACGATTGGGGAAGGTCAGCTATGAGCACCCCCTCTCGCCCGATCCGAAGATCGGCCTCTACTAACCATGATATCTTGTTTTGAAAACATTATGTGTTCTTATTCCGGTTATTAGCCTAGAATTACTATGTTATGCGCACAGCAAACAAGTATAGACCAAATCGCCTGGATTGGAACAAAATATTACATGTTTGTTTTGAAAATGGTTTGCTACTCGCAAGTAGGCTAAAATGCAGATTTTACCACCCTCAAGTGGGCTTTAGAAAAGATGGTTTTGCCACTATCTAGTGGGCTTAAAACTCACAGTTTCAATGCATTATTCCAATTTAGGTAATTCAACCTCCATCCACAGGCATTCAAGCAGTTATATCACATAAGCAGCTAGCCTCATGGTAATCATGCTATTATGGCAACACTCCCACGCATGCGGTATGCTAAAGCATAAAAGCTTACCTAGTACTCCGTGCCAAAACAGAAACTAGTTAGTAATCATGCATGATCCTAGTTCATGTTAAAAATGGCTAATGCATCACATACAGAATGCCACTAGAATAGGCTCGGCTAATCTACAATGACATGTGAAATGCAACAACTAACACGTATTCAATTTGGAATTGAAATACAGATGCAGTTAGAATGATGCGCCGAGCCCGGTGCATGCAAAACAGATGAATGAATGCAAACATGCTATCATACTATATGCTAATTTGAATATGCCCTAAACTAACCATCGAAAGCTAGTAAATAAAAGGGAAGAAAGACGTGAGGTTGGAAGACATACACACACTCACGCACACTTATTACACAATTGCCCTCGCTCGGAGGGTCCGAATAAATATTACAGTCCGAATAAATAATGCTAAATTAATTATTACAAAACTTCTAATTAATTAACAAAATAAATGCAGAAAGAAGGTGGCCGCAGCCCTGCCTCGGGAGGCGTGTGATGATGCATGCCCGACCCATCTTGCCCGGAAACTCGCTGCCATAGCACTGTTGCCTCTGTTTACACTGCCCTGCCCCTCTGAAAATGGCACAATTCTCAAGGAACACTCTCTGGATATTGGGGGACACCACCGGCCAAGTGGAATGGTCACCGGCCAAAGGGATGAACCACCGGCTACCATTTTTGTTTATCGGCCAAAATTTATGGCCGGCCGGCACTGTATCTAGCGGACCGGCCAAAACTTCCTGCAGAACCTGCAATTGACAGCAGCAGAGGGCAAGCAGTGTGTGGCATGGAATTTTCAAGCAAATGTGAGCATGGCCGTACTCCCTATCATGCAATAGACTCAAGGGAGCATGGCCCTCGACCCTCGAGCCATCAATCACGCATTTCAATGCATGATGGCCCAAAAGCCGAGTGTGTAACTTTGATATCAAATGAAATGCAAGCACAAAACACATCAAAGGGCCCCAACCCCTATCATGATTGATCAAGAGGCAAGGGATGCATGCTCAATGGAATGCAACCTAGGCATGGAGGCTAAGTATGCAACATGAACATGCAAATGAACAATGTATACTAGGCACGCAACCTAAACATGTAAGCAAACATGGCATGCAACAACATGTGACGATGGACTTAAACTAACATGGATAGCTCGCAAGCATTCCAAAATCAGTGGCCATTAGATGAAAATGAGACGATTGAAATGCGTGCACACATGCACGCAAACTGAGAACCGAACCTAAGGCATAAAATGCGACTCTACCAAAGCATGGCAAGACATGGAACATGGCATGCAAACATGCAAATTTCAGCACTAAAACATGCTGCTAAACAGCTCCGAAACATGGCGATATGGCACCCGATGCATGAGATGAGCCCCGAAACTCAAGACTAGGCACATGGAATGACTTATAGCTATACAAAGCATGCATTATTTGAACATGAAGTCTAAAGACAGAGCCAAGACAGTCCCAAAACATGAACATTTCTAGTTCAAAGCATGGCCAAAAGATGCTAGCAAGATGGACTAAATTAGCATGCAAGTATGATTAGCAAACATGGTTTCCATGGCAAGTGTATGAAGCAGGTAAGAAATCATCAAACCAAAAAAAATCAGTGAACAAAACATGCCAAAATAGGCCCAAATAACCACTGATATGTAACCATGGCATGCAAAAATGATGAGCTCCTTTAGAGGGCTATGCAAGGGACTATTAGGCACATATGAGATGGACACTTAGCATGGCATAAACAACTCTGAAAATCAAATATGGTAGTCCTAAAACTCACCAAATTGGCCCTGAAATCAGTCAACAAAGCATGCAAGATAGGGCCTCTTTGGAAGGCCAAAATGACCACCAAACAAGTCAAGGTGAAAGGGGGTCACCCCCCTCTAATTTTGGCCCTCAAAACAGTGTCTTAGCCACTGAAAATCCACTAGATTTCAGTGGCTAGAAGGCCAAAACAAGGCCAATGCAAATGCTTCCAAATATGGCTCAAAGCATGAAGAAATAAGGCATGTAAGGAAGGAGATGACTCCAAACAGCAATGTGGCCTTAATCAAACTCAAAGAGGAGATCAAAACATGACTTTTTTCAGTTTAGGTCGAGGTCCAAAACAGCTCACAAATAAGACTAATGTATCATGCAAAAACAGCCCTAAAAGAGAGATTGAACAAACAGGGCAGTAAAAAGCCTCAAACAGTAAAGAGTCCTCAAACAAAGTTGAAGAGGGACTCAAAACATGGCACTTTACAGTTTGGGTCGGAGCCCAGAAATGCAAGCAAGAGGGGCTAAGATATCATGCAAGACAAGGCTAGAAAAGAGAGAATGAAGGCTTACCCTTGAAGAGCAGCAATGCAGCAACCTTTGATCCAAGAAAAGGAGCTCCTAACCTCTGAAAATCAGCCTCCAAGTGTTGGAATGAGTGGAGGAGGTGGTAAGCTATGAGTTGGTGTGTAAATGGTGCAAGAACACTAGGGTTTGGAGGTTTGGAAGAGAGAGATATGGAGAGTTGTATCTATAGCTCCAGCAGGTTTTTCTAACCCTTCAAAATGGTGGTGGAGTGTATATTATATAGAGGGAGAGAGGCCAAGAAAAAGAGGGGAAAAACAAATTCAAATTTCCCCCCACAAGGACAAGTCCCTCGGACAGCGGGTTCAGTGTGAAACAGTTGGCACAGCTGGCATCCACTCAATCTGTAGAATACTCCGGAAGGTCGTCGGCTAGCAAACTTGGTCGGTCGGCCAATTTTTCTGGCCATTCGGCCATCTATTTGGCCGGTCGGACATCTGTTTTGGCCGGTCGGCCATCTATTTGGTCGGTCGGCAGGAAAAATCTGTTTTGCAGGTCCAACTTCAAATGGGCATAACTTCTTCATATGAACTCCTTTTCAGGTCATTCTTGTGTCAAAATTGAAGCCCCGGAAGTAAGCTTTCCAATGGCACTAGCCTTGCATCAAAATTACAACTGTGCAAAAAGTTATTCTTGTTTTGGTGGAGGCTGCTCATTTTCGATCCAACCGGGATGATGCCCAACTTCAACCAATCATATCTCCCCCATCCGGACTCGGCTTTAAGAGATTCTTGAGTGCAAAATGAAGCCCTGGAAGTCTTCTTTCCAACGGCAGTGGCTTCATAGCTTAACTCCAAGTGCATAGACAAATAAGCCTGATTTATCGAGAACTGCTCGTCCCTCTCTTCGCGATTCTTGCCTATCTTCTTCTCCAACTTGGTTTCTTCTCTCTTCCCCTCCTTTCTTCAACTTCAAACCCCTAAGCAAGGTGTTTTGAAAGATTTTTTCAAAGATTTCATCTCTCTTTCATTCATTTCCACTTTGTCCTTGCTCGGTTTACCGAAAAGCGTAACGTTTGACAAAATGCGAGCCTCGAAACATCGCAGAAACTTTATTTCAAAAATGTTTTGAAAGAGAGGATTTTAAGGTCTAAAAACCATTCAAAATATTTTGGCTCAAAAAGGGGTGTGAAGTTGGGATTTGACCCTCTCCTTGCCGAAGGAATTGAACCTTTGCCCTGCACATTTTTCATCACCGAGCAAACCATCAGTAGCGCCCAAGTCTTAAGGGTGGTCAAAAATGGGGTGTCTACACCTGCTAAGTAAGATCGAATCCAGTAACCAAAGGGGATCCTCCTCCAAATGCAAGGTTATCCTAATTTTTGCTGCTATATTGGTTGCTGGTCTGATGTATGGCCTTGGAGGTCTGTTAGTGGATGTAGATTTTAAGATTATGTGTAGATTTTAGGAGGTCTATTGGAGGTCTGTTTGTGTGCAGATTTTAGGAGAGGAGTGGTAATGCCAATGCTGCTGGAAGCTGGTCTGCTTTGGGTGGCTGGATGATGGTGGTATGCTGCTCATACAAGGCCTCAGAAAGCAAGTCAGTTGTTCTATCTTGTTAGAGACTGTTAAGATTATACTCAGATTGTGGTGTTGAGCTGCTCATATTTTTGGTGCTCTTTTACTCAGTTGTTCTGCTGTTTTTATCTCTGTTTTGCTTTGTTTGTTGGATAGTCACCAATTAGGAGGTTGGTGCTTATTTTAGCTCAAAGTTCCTCTTTATTGATGTAATTTGGTTGTTTTTTCATCAACAAAACTTTTCTTTGCTGATCAAAAAAAAAACAAAAAAACAAAAAAACAAAAAAAGAAAGAAAGAAAGAAAGATTGATTTCAAGATATAGATAGATAGATTGATTTCAACAGATAGTTGTCCTTTTAGACAAATTGTGTCCTTTGATTCAAAGAGATTAGAGTTTGGATCTAATGACTCAAAAGATTGAAAATTTTAATAATGGCTTGAGTGCCCTTTATTTAATACGATATTATAATTTTTATAATTAAGAAATATAATTGTACTTAGATTACATTAATAAATTCTAGGATTTGACACTTATAATAACATAAATTTCAAAAACTTAAATTTATGAATTTAAACCCTATTATTTTAATTTATTTTTAATCTAAATCACTTGCCTATTTTCAATCTAATTGAATATTTTAGATATTTTATGTAAACCTACATTGAGTTTAATGACTAAAATGCTTATTTTTCCACAATTGTATTGTAAATTTAGTACCAGTTGAAAATCTACATACATTAGGCAACATTGCGTGTCGTAGAAATATATCTAAAATAAAATAAAAATTAACTTAAAAAAATAATGAAAATATGCCATTTTCTTAATTTTTTTTTTCCAAATTTCTTAACAAATATTTTAACTTTTAGGTACATCTATATGTGCATATAAAAATTTTAAAAATTTAATTAAACTATGAAAAATTTACTAAAGAGAAAAAATAAGGAAAAAAAAAAAACTCAAAGATATCTTTAAAAAATTTAACCAAACATACTGATTTTTATTAACAAAATTCTACCATACATGTTGTCTAATAATTTAATTACAAAAAAAGATAAACAAGTTAGCTAAAATAATTAGAATTGGAAATACAAGTTTTCTTAAATTGTGTAATCTCACAATCATACGATACCACATTGGTTGAATTGTAGGAACTCCTACGTCATGAAAACGTTTTCCTTTAGACCCTAAAAAGAAGTATATATATATAATTTTTGTATATTTTATTTACTATATTTTGTAAATGAGCGGGCTATCGCGATGATGCTACCTGTATCTTGTAGTAACTTTTTATATCAATTAAATTATTTCTTTGCATAATAAAAAATAAATAAATTATACTAATTGTGCAATATAACTGTGGAATAATTTTATAGTGCAAAAACTAAATAAATAAAAATAAATAGAAAAATTGCCAACATTGAATATTATATTTTTAGATAATAAATAATTACAAAAAAGATAAACAAGTTGCCTAAAATAATTAGAATTCGAAATACATGTTTTCTTAAATTGTGTAATCTCACAATCGTACGATACAACATTGGTTGAATTGTAGGAACTCCTACATCATGAAAACGCTTTCCTTTATACTGTGTTTGGTTGGAGGGATTTGGAAAGGGAAATGGAAATGGTAGGTGAAATGTGAATAAAACATGTCTATATTTCACCTAATTTTACATACATTTTCCCTTTCCCTTTCTAAATCCTTCTCCAAATCATCCAACCAAACACAGTATTAAAGATTAGAACACTAGTCTAATTTTGTGACAACTTCTGTGAAACCATAATTAATACAGAGAAAGTAGAGTAAAAATTCGCAGAATCAAAATTGCTGAACGATGTCACATCAATTAATAAGTAAAAACAAACAGAGACTCTCTTCTCCTTATTTCAGAAGCCATTATTACAACTTATTATAAAAAGTTCAACTCACAATCTGTAGGAGGAGTGAACCATGTTGTATTGTACGTATACATGGCTTCTACTAAACACGAACGAATGCGCTGAAATTTAAATTGATAATTAGATCAGCGGCTACTTGTACAATATTCACAAAGGTAAGGGGATAATGTAGGATTCCGGTGGGAGGGAAAACCTTGCAACTGGCGATGGGGAGTTTCACATAGACAAAGCATTGCTGCGATGGGCGAAAGAGAGGAACAACTGGAGCTGATAGGGTGAGATTCACTGACCCTCCACGGGTTATGATGGCCTGTGCAAGGATTGTTTGGCCTCCGTTGCATGACAAAGTCACGTTAACCCCAGCAATCCCTGGGCAGGTAGTACAGTTAGTTCCCGAGACAGTGCAAACCACCCGACCTGCTACTGACAGGTAGTACAGCGAGGGTTTTAAGGTCTAAAATCTTTTGATCAAGATTGTTTTGGTCCAAAAAGGGGTATGAAGTTGAGCTTTGACTCTCTCATTGCCGAAGAAACTGAACCTTTGCCCTGCACATCTTTCAAAACCATCAGTCGCGTCCAAGTCTTAAAGGCGGTCAAAAATGGGGTGTCTACAGTTGCCCCTCTTTGACAGAACACGGAAGTCAATGAGTGACGAGAGTGAATGTCAAAGCCCAGAGATGACCCATTTTTGACAAGGCCAAAGACTTGGACAAACAAACAAAATACAGATAAATAAATGGTTGCACCCGCAGGCTGCCTACGTATCCCTTTGCAAGGAATCAAACCAACGTAGTTCAAGGGCAAGATGCAAAATGATATGTAGAAATATTTTGATAATTGGACTTATACGCTACGCGAAGCCGGTTTGATAATTAGACTTATACGCTACGCGAAGCCGGTTTGATAATTGGACTTATACGCTACGCGAAGCCGGTTTGAAGATTGAGGATTCATGTAATGCACTGCAATGTAGTGGCTAAAATGCAATGTAATAGCTAGGAAATGAAGGTACCTCACAGGGGCAATTGGCAATGACTTACCTCATGCTGCTGGGGATCTCTCGCTTCTTCTTGATTGAACCACAGGTACTACTTTTCTCCCTGACTACGGTTGCAGCTTTCCCTATTCTCCAACAGGGTGACAGACTAGGTTGGATCAGTATCCAGAATTGAGATGCATACAAATGCTATCTCAATCTATGGGGCTGCCATACAGATTTCAAGCCGAGGATATACCCCTGGGTATTTAAACCAGACTTTAGTCTCGGAAATCCCGAACCTTTGCGTTCTAGGCATAAGCCATTCGAACTCTAGTTTCCACCGTCTCAGTTGGTCTCCTAGGAACACACCGTAAACATAGGCAGGTGGCTATACCAGACCACCGGAAGTCGTTCGGGCACGACAAACACCAAAGGAATTGCACCTTTAGAGGATTTAAGGTCTCCTAGACCAGAGAGTGCACGAGACAGTGCGATGAAATGCAAGTAAAATGCAAGATTTGGCACACAGCTTACGACATAGCATTTTTGGTACACAGCTCGCAACACAACATTTTGTTCGTTTGGCACGCAGTTCGAAACACAACACTGTATTTAATCTAGGCACACAGCTCTTTTGGGCACACAGCTCATTTGGGACAAACAGCACATTTCGGGCACGCAGCTCATTTTGGGCACACAGCTCATCTTGGGCACATAGCGCCTTTTTCGGGCACATAGCGCCTTTTTCGGGCACACAGCTCATTTGCGGGCACACAGCTCCTTTCGGGCACACAGCTCATTTCGGGGGCACATAGCTCGTTTTTGGGCACACTGCTCCTTTTTCGAGCACACAGCTCATTTCGGGCACACAGCTCATTTACGGGCACACAGCTCCTTTCGGGCACACAGCTCGTTTTTGGGCACACAACTCATTCTTCGGGCACACAGCGCCTTTTTCGGGCACACAGCTTATTTCGGGCACACAGCTCATTTGCGGGCACACAGTTCATTTCGGGTACACAGCTCATTTGCGGGCACACAGCTCCTTTTGGGCACATAGCTCATTTCGGGGGCACACAGCTCGTTTTTGGGCACACAGCGCCTTTTTCGGGCACACAGCTCATTTATGGGCACACAGCTCTTTTCGGGCACACAGCTCATTTCGGGGGCGCACAGCTCGTTCTTCGGGCACACAGCTCATTCTTCGGGCACACAGTGCCTTTTTCGAGCACACAGCTCATTTCGGGGGCACACAGCTCGTTCTTCGGGCACACAGCTCATTCTTCGGTCACACAGTGCCTTTTTCGGGCACACAGCTCATTTCGGGCACACAGCTCATTTTTGGGCACACAGCTCATTCTTCGGGCACACAGTGCCTTTTTCGAGCACACAGCTCATTTCGGGCACACAGCTCATTCTTCGGGCACACAACGCCTTTTTTGGGCACACAGCTCATTTGCGGGCACACAGTTCCTTTCGGGCACACAGCTGATTCTTCGGGCACACAGTGCCTTTTTCGGGCACACAGCTCATTTCGGGGGCACACAACTCGTTCTTCGGGCACACAGCTCATTCTTCGGGCACACAGTGCCTTTTTCGGGCACAAAGCTCATTTGCGGTCACACAGCTCCTTTCGAGCACACAGCTCATTTCGGGCACACAGCTCATTCTTCGGGCACACAGCGCCTTTTTTGGGCACACAGCTCATTTCGGGCACACAGCTCATTTGCGGGCACACAGCTCATTTCGGGCACACAGCTCATTCTTCGGGCACACAGCGCCTTTTTCGGGCACACAGCTCATTTGCGGGCACACAGCTCCTTTCGGGCACACAACTCATTCTTCGGGCACACAGTGCCTTTTTCGGGCACACAGCTCATTTCGGGGGCACACAGCTCGTTCTTCGGGCACACAGCTCGTTCTTCGGGCACACAGTGCCTTTTTCGGGCACACAGCTCATTTCGGGCACACAGCTCATTTGCGGGGACATAGCTCCTTTCGGGCACACAGCTCATTTGCGGGCACACAGCTCATTTTTTGGCACACAGCTCATTTTCGGGCACACAACTCATAATCTGAACACTCAGTCCATAACGCAGCATTTGGTTTGCGTTTTGAACACACAGCTTAAGCACTTGAATTTCTGAACACGCAGCTCATACTTTTTGTTGTGAACACGCAGCCCACCTTTTCTGAAATCTGAACACGCTGCTCAATATTTTTGTTGCGAACACGCAGCTCACACTTTTTGAAATCTGAACACACAGCTCAAACTTTTGTCATGAACACGCAACCCACACTTTTGAAAGTTGAACACGTAACCCAAACTTTTGAATTTCTGAACACGCAGCCCCTTTTGATTGTGAACACGCAGCACACACTTGTGGAAAGTCGAACACGCAGCCCATATTGTTGAAAGGCGAACACATAGCCCGTTGTCGAGGTGAACACGCAACACACACTTTGTAGAAGGTTGAACACGCAGCCCAAACACTTGATGTCGAACACACAGCTCGTTGTTGAGGTGAACACACGGCACACACTGATTGAGAGTTGAACACGCAGCCCAAACACTTGAATTCTGAACACACGGCTCATTGTTGAGGTGAACACACGGCACACACTGATTGAGAGTTGAACACGCAGCCCAAACACTTGAATTCTGAACACACGGCTCAAATCTTGGGGTGAACACACAGCACACACTTTGTAGAAGGTTGAACACGCAGCCCAAACACTTGATGTCGAACACACAGCTCGTTGTTGAGGTGAACACACGACACACACTGATTGAGAGTTGAACACGCAGCCCAAACACTTGAATTCTGAACACACGGCTCAAATCTTGAGGTGAACACACAGCCCACACTTTGTAGAAGGTTGAACACGCAGCCCAAACACTTGATGTCGAACACACAGCTCGTTGTTGAGGTGAACACACGGCACACACTAATTGAGAGTTGAACACGCAGTCAAAACAATTGAATTCTGAACACACGGCTCAAATCTTGAGGTGAACACACAGCCCACTATTTCTGAAATCTAAACACGCAGCCCAAACTTTGAGATGAACACACAGTCCACTGTTTCTGAAATCTGAACACACAGCTCAAATACTTGATGTTGAACACGCAGCTCACACACTTCAATTCTGAACACACAGCTCATATACTTCATGTTGAACACGCAGCTCACACAATTCTCTTCTGAACACACAGCTCATATACCTCATGTTGAACACGCAGCTCACACACTTCAATTCTGAACACGCAGCTCATATACTTCATGTTGAACATGCAGCTCACACATTTCTCTTCTGAACACGCAGCTCACACACTTCAATTCTGAACACGTAGCTCATATACTTCATGTTGAACATGCAGCTCACACATTTCTCTTCTGAACACGCAGCTCATGTACTTCATGTTGAACACGCAGCTCATACATTTCTCTTCTGAACACGCAGCTCATGTACTTCATGTTGAACACGCAAGTCACACACTTCAATTCTGAACACGCAGCTCACACACTTCAATTCTGAACACGCAGCTCATAAACTTCATGTTGAACACGCAGCTTACACATTTCTCTTCTGACCACGCAGCTCATGTACTTCATGTTGAACACGCAGCTCACACATTTCTCTTCTGAACACACAGCTCATGTACTTCATGTTGAACACGCAGCTCACACACTTCAATTCTGAACACACAGCTCATATATTTGAACCTGAATACGTAGCTCATAATGCAACCCTACTCGATCTGAACACACGGCTCATAACACAGTATTCTTTTAAGTTTGAACACACCGCTCATTCTGAACATATAGGATGTGACGACTGAACTTGCAGAAGTTGAAATAAACTCAGATGCCCGACATCTTCCCTTTTTCTTTTGCTTCGAAGTCTGGAACCTATATAGCGTCAGATAGGTCCTGGTTCTACTGCTCTCACATGACCTGGGTTGAACTCTGCGGTTTAAGAAAGAATCTTGTTTTGTACAAATGTGGAGAACGGCACGGCACTCTGAGCACAAAATGATTTTTTGAAATTTTGAGAGTGAGAATGAGTTCTCAACTGGGTATTGAGCCTATGAATGAACACAGCGCACCACGACTCGATAAAGGAAAACAAAGGTAAAACAACTTAAACGCAAATGCAGACACTTGAAACGACTCAACAAGAATCGAGACAAAATAAAAAAACAAGAGACACGACACTCAGACATGTTCCAATGGCGAGAGACCCCTCAGTTCGCGAGGAGCCAGTTTCTTCGGGTATTGTTTCCCACCCTTTCTCATTTGTGATTCTCACATCACTCGACCCTCAGGCTCTGTTTTTCTCTGAAAACCCTTTTCTCACTTTTTCTCTCCACGCGCATCTCTCTATTCTTTAATCTCTCAGATTTTTTTTTTTTTATCCCTCCCCTAGGTGGTTGATGGATAAATAGGAAGTTGTGGGTTCATGCCCAACATTATCAGCTCACGGCTATTTCCTCTGATGACGTTTAGTCGATACTTCGGATAAAGGAGTGGAATATATTGATCCATTCCAATTCGTGCTTCGCACTTGGCTTGATACCTCGTTGCTTGGAGGGTGAGAGAGCTTTCAGCCCTTTGTTGTGCCCTTTACTGGCGAATACGGTGCCCTTTCCAGCAAGTAGAGCGCCCTTTCTAGCAAGTATTTTGACAAAGGGGAAAAGACAGAACACCTGACTCAACTGTGCCCCTAGTTCATTATTTTGACCATTTTTTGTTTTGATTTTTCTACTAAAACAATTTTGACCAATATGAGAGTTAGATTAACATGCTTGTTCAATTTTCTGATTTAAAATCATGCAAGTCAGGCTATGAGCACTGAAAATTTTCCTTTTTTGGGTCCAAGAAATGGTCCAGTTTTGGAAAAAATAAAATAATTTTCGAGAGAATTAGTCAACCTCAGTAAAAATTCTCAAAAACTGTTTTTGCAATCGGCCACTGCTCAACGAGCATAGAACCCACTCTCGAGATGCACAACCTCAGATTCGAAGGAAAATTGTCCCTTGCTTGAAGAGAGCTGCATGGTAACGGAAAGTTGCCCTTGTTTGAACGGCACCGCGGCGCATTGAATGGCAACGGAAAGTTGCCCCTTGTTTGAATGGCACCGCAGCGCATTGAATGGCAACAGAAAGTTGCCCCTTGTTTGAATGGCACCGCAGCGCATTGTAGTCAGTCCTCAAAGTGACGAACACAACCAAATTCTCGGATACAGAGAAGGCGAAGATGATCAAAACCATTACATAGGCACAATCAAATTTGAAGTATTTTACAGCTGGACTTCAGAATGAAGTTGCCTACGTATCCCAAAGATGGGAATCAAGCCTTACGTAGTTCGGGGTTAAGGTACACTCGGGTATTAACCTCTCCTTTTTAGGCTCTGACTTTTGCCAAGGCGCCCATCGCGGATTTTCGATCTTGCGAGCTTTGTTCTTCTCTCTTTCTTTTTTTTTTATATTCTTTTCATTCCTTTTTCTTTTTCTTTTTTTTGCATTTTTCTTTTTCTTTTCTTTTTGCATTTTTTTGTATATATATTGTTTTTCTCGCTCTAACTTTTGCCTGGGCCGCCCTTCTGGGTTTTCGACCCAGCGAGCTTCTCAAAGGGTAAAAGTGTAGTTTGGTCCATGCCAAATGGTTGTAGGGTTTTGAAGTCATTCGTATCCAGGAGAGTGGCTGTTGATTTGCATGAGGACTCATCTTCGGCTCTTCGAGCACATCTGACATCTTTGTCCCTAGTTCGAAGGGTGCTTTTGACCTAGCTTCGCAAGCTGTTTTTGGTGACATCTGGTCTTCTTGATTCTAATTTTCTTGCTGCTAATTCACGGGCTGCTTCGAATCTGGCCACTCAGGCCTCACATTGTAGTTGACCGTTGAACGTTCTGAATTCAAGTTCAAAGTTCGGAAGTGAGGAGTTAACTCTCGGGGCTGAGAGCGATCCTAAGCTGTACAATCTCAAGAGTGATTCCACACACGTCTTCGGAGGACCGTGCAAAACATTTTTTGAAAGTTTTTAAGAAAGCGACAAATCGCTCGCGCTGAAGACAGTGTAGAACCAATCTGGATCAAAGCTAGGGTCCTTCTCAGTACTCACACTAACAAGCACGATTTCATTCATTAAGGGCTTAGCACGCCTCTCTCAGTTGATCAAATTTTTTGCAAATCCCGAGGAATTCCTTCCTCTTCGTTTTCACCACAGTGTTCAAAAAGTTTTCAAAAAATTCAGGTCATTATAATGACTTCAAGGCACAGAAAAGACAGAGTTCTTAGTCAAATACTGCCATCTCATTCAGGACTTCCGGCATAACTGGCACAAGGCAAAAGCAAATGCGAGAGCGTGAAAATCACTGCTGTTTCATTCAAAATCTGTTGGCACAACTGGCTCCCTAGCAGAAACAGACTCAAAGCAAAACGAAAAGACAAACTGTAGACACCCCATTTTTGACCGACCTTAAGACTCAGACGTCACCGATTGAGCGCTCGGTGATGTTGCATATTGTGCTCGTTCAGAAGTCTCAGAGTCTCGGCCGCGAGCCTTGCCTCCGGACTTCTGAACCCTCTTTTATACCTTGCCTCGGTTTGCGAACTAGACTCGGTTTTCTCTGTTTCTTTTCATGAGGGGAGGGAGAGGTCCCGTAGACCATCTCCCAGTGGCCATGGGCTACATTTCGTGGCCATAGGCCATTTTGCCCATTTCGAAGTCCGGTCCCCGGTTTTCGGAGCCGTCAGGCCGTGTGCCTCGGTTCGGGACCGCCTAACTATCTCCGATTTCTCCAGTTTTTGGCATACATCCTATTTACTCCCTTTTGAGGGACACTGAGGTCTGAGAGACCCATTTCGTGGTCGAATGCCACTTTCGGTGCTTAACAGTCAGTTTTCGGGGCCTCGAACTGCACGTTTCGGCCCCGGAATCTTCATTTTGCATCGGTTTTCGTTCATTTTTGGCAGGTACCTCTGTTTTGTCACCAGGAAGGTCACTGAAGGGTGAAAAGTCAGCAATTGTCTCAGCAACCAGTTATATTCCTCCGGCGCCCTCCGACGCCCGTTTTTCTCACTTCCAGGCCAATGTTGACCACCCTAGGGCCACCTTCTTCAACTCCAAACCCCATATTTGTGTTGTACACACCTGGGAGGACCCTAATATTACATGGCCGGCCAGAAATTCAAATTGAACCTTTTGAACCCCTCCTAAAAATGGCTTGTTCTCTCTCCTGTTTTAGAGTTTCCAATTTTGAACCACAGGGTTATGATGAGGAGACCTGGGAGGACACCAATATCTGGTGCCCGGCCAAAAATTCTTCTTGCCCTTTTTGACCCTTGGCCGGCCGGCCATAGGGGGTGGCCGGCCGGCCACCTGCAACCAAGATAAGTGGCCGGCCAACATCCTCAGTGTGAGCACTTTACAGCTGTGTGCTCTTTTCCCTCCAAAAAACTGCATCCGGGGGACCAAGTTTTGGAGGGAAACTTGGAGCCATTTCCCTCCATGTTTTCCCTCCACTTCTCCCCCATTTTTGGTCCATATAGCTGGCCTCCCAACTCAAGAAAAAGGGTTGGAAAAAATTGCTTTGAGGATAGACACACATATCTATCTCTATCTCTCTCATTCTCTCAAGTTCCAACCCCATTTCTTCATCACTACCAAGCACCACCACCACCACTCCATCTCAGCAGCTTGGAGCAGCTTTCCAGAGGCTAAAGGTGTGCAACTTGGTCCAAGAATCACCAAAGGGGTTGGTCTACAAGGGTAAGTCCATTTTCCCTCTTTTGTAGCTCATTTTTGCAACAATTTCTTAGCCTATTTGCTTACTGTTTTGGGCTCCGACATTAACTGAAACTAGGCCTATTTTGAGCTATTCTACATGTTTTTTTAAGGGCTCAACCCTGTTTGAGCCCCCCATTGTGGACTTGTTTCAATACCCCCTTGTATGCCACTATTTTGCATGGTATTTTTAGCACATGTGTAATCTGTTTTGGGGCCTGATGTAAACTGAAAATAGGCCTATTTTGAGTACCTATACAACATTTTAGAAGGGCTCAACCTTGTTTGGGACCTCCATGTATGACTTGCTTCATTGCCCCTCTTTGGTCCTTATTTTTGCATGCTTTGTTAGCCTATTTTGCTTCTTTTTTTAGGCCATGATCAGAACTGAAAGTGGCCATAGTTTGACCTTCTTGGCATGTTTCATTGAGGGTCTTTGGCTTTTTGGTGAATTCTTTGTATACTTCATGTTATACCCTCTTGTGGCCACAATCTTGCATTGCATTTTGAGCATGTTTGGATACTGATTTGGGGGATGTCATAAACTGTAAATGTTCATATTTTTAGTCTCTCTTCAGTGTTGTAGAAGGGTATTTTTCTGTTTGGGCATTGCATGTACCACTTGCCTCATTGCCTCCCTTGCGGAGCCATTTTTGTATGCCATTTTTGCCCTACTTGTGATTGCTGTTTGGCCTTGTTTTGAACTGTAAAAATGCTTTTCTCGGGGCTTCCTTGCTTCTGTATTTTCATGTCATGTTCAAATTATGCATGTATTGTATAGCTACAAGTCATTTCGGGTGCCTAATTTCGCATTTCGGGATCATTTCATGCATTAGGTTTCGTTTTACCGGGTTTCGGGGCTGTTTTGCCCCTCATTTTGCTACTGATTTTTGCATGTTTGCATGTCATATTCCATGTCTTCGCCATGTCTCATTAGAGTGGCATTTCGGTGCCTGAGGGTCCGTTCTCGGTTTGCGTGCCCGCGGGCACGCATTTCGAGGTGCCTTGTTTTCATCTGATGGCCTCCTATGTGAATGTGGTTGAGGCTCTCTCATGTTGGTGTAAGCCCATTATTGCATTGCGTATGCCATTTCATCCATAGCATTGTGTATGCCCGGTTGTGTATTACCTCGTGTAGCGTGTATGCCATTCCATAACATTGTGTATGTTAGGATTGTATATTAGTTGCACTTCACGCATATCATGCACATTGCATAGTGTTCGGGATAGGAGTTAGCCCGGGCATGGGAAACGAGGTACGTTCCGTACTCCGAGTGACGGAGCGGGTCTCAATTTCCAAGTCACCGACACTCCGGATTATCCGTGATGGAGTTAGGTTTTTGTTGTAGCATTCATATGCATTCATTCTATATTGAGTTGTGCAATTCGGTTCCTCAGCCATCATGCATCGATATGCGTGATTGGTGGCACGAGGATCGAGACATGCGTATATTTGTGAAATACATTGCTATGCCCTTTTCCTGCTCTCTGTTGCAGCAAAATCAAGAATCAACAGTCTTCCGAGGCTTGGCGCGCTTTTCAAGAACTAATTGCAAAACAGAGACTAATCGGGGCATCGCCGTGGATTTCCGCGCAAAGTAGCCCAAACATACATCGTTCATCAGAATCAAGGCAGCCCCTGGCTTGCATGCCAGTTTTACAGCTTTCTTAGTTAATTCGTTAATTAATTAGGAATTTGTATTATTCGGACTGTACTATTCTTTCATTTGGGACTGTATATTTATTCGGACCCTCTGCGCGAGGGCATAATTGTAATAAGTGTGGGTGAGTGTGATATATGTCTTACAACCCCACGTCTTTCTTCCCTTTTATTTACCTGCTTACGATGGTTAGATTAGGGTATATTTCAATTAGCATACAGTATGATAGCATGTTTGCATTCATTCATCTGTTTTGCATGCACCGGGCTCGGCGCATCATACAAACTGCATTTGTATTTCAATTCCAAATTGAATACATGTTAGTTGTAGCATTCCATATGCCATGTTTAGAATAACCGAGCCTGCTATAGTTTGCATCTTTGCATGTGTTGCATTAGGCAATTCTGTATATTTAGGATCATGCATGATTTCTAATCGGTTTCTGTTTTGGCTTGGAGTACTCGGTGAGTTTTATACTTTAGCATCCTTGCATGCGTGTGAGTGACTGCCATGAATAGCATGCTTGCCATGAGGCTATTTGCTTATGTGATATAACGGCCTTGAATGCCTGTGGGTGAAGGTTAGGTTATTTGAATTGGAACAATGCATTGATTGTTTGTTTTAAGCCCACTAGATTGTGGCAAAACCATGTTTTCTAAGCCCACCTGAGGGTGGCAAAATCTGTATTTTAAGCCTACCTACAGGGTAGCAAACCATTTTCAAATAAACAAACATGAAATTTTTTATTCCAATTCAGGCGACTCAGTCTATACTTGTATGCTGTGCGCATCACATAGTAACCTAGGCTAATAACCGAAATAAGAACACACAAGGTTTTCAAAAATAGATATCATGGTTAGTAGAGGCCGGTCTTTGACCGGGCGAGCGGGGGTGCTCACGAAGTGACCTTCCCCAATCGTACCCAAGTTCCCGAGCCGAGGCAACTTTGGTGATGACGGACACGTGGCCCTTGGCACCGAGTCAGGGTTTCCTAAATTTCCCATAAAAAAAAATATTTAGGCGGCGACTCTGTATCTGGCAAAGCAGTCCATGTTTGGCACTTCTTTCAAAAAATCTGTTTTCAAAAACGATTTGCCGGATTTGGACTCTTTGGTTCAAGATTAAGAACCGTGACATTTGAGTCCTTCGAACTGTAGTGACCCAATATCGAACCAGAACAGGGGGGAGTCGCACCCTCCCCGGGATGCGTTCGGGGATGTCTACAGTTTCTGGCGACTCTGCTGGGGATTTAGAGAACTTGACTCGAACTCATGATATCTGGTTTTGACTACACTTGTGTGTTTCTTTGCATTGCATTTGCATTGGTGCGCCTAGGACACCGTGTTTGCCATATGCCATTCCCGAACGATTTGCCGGAGGCTTGTCTTGTCAAGGCATGACCATAAGGCTGATCGGCTCCGGGCTCTGACAGCATGGGAACACAAACCCCGATTTTACCGGGGCACCCTTTTCGACCATTCGACCTAGTGCATATTCGGATCCCTAGTGACCATTCCAAACTAGGACAGGTTGCTTACCCGTTTATAGGTTGTTTGAAACCGCTGTGTGCGTAGTGAAACCCTAGTTCCTGACAAAATAGGACAGGGAAACCCTACCCCAACATGGGGGTGTTTTGGCTCTCACTTATCTGTTATGTGCTTGTTAGAGTGCGTCTCTATAGGGAATGCATGTATCAGTTCATGAGTTTGGGCATCAGGCCTGCGGGCATCAGTTTATAAGTTTGGGCATCAGTCAGTATCTGAGAATCAGTTGTCTGCGGATATCGGATTCAGTTTTGGGGAACAGTGATACAGGAACAGTGATCAGTGATTGAGGACAGTGTATTTTCAGCTTATCAACCGTGTGTTGTATGCCCGACTGTGTGTTGTGTATTTAATTTAAGCTGTTATGTTGTCTGCTTATTTGGTTATTTATTTCCTTTTCGCTTTATTTATCTTTTTGCTAGGGCAGGTTTGTAGCACAATTGCTTCCGAACCAGTAGATATTCCCCAAGCACTTTGGACACGAGGTCGCCGACTCATTCGATCCGAGGATCAAGTTGACGGACATCCAGTGTTCCACTCTCTACCCCCAGTTGTTAGAAGAAGGTCGAGGAGGCACAGTGTGTCAGAGCAGAGATTACCGGGGCAGCAGTCTACTTTAGCAGCAAACAGTCGAACTGAGGTTTCTGTTTCCGCCATAGAGATACACTTACCGATCAGTCAGCTGGACCAACAGAATATGGCTGGGATAGAGGAAATGATGCGTCAAATGCAAGAGAGCATGAGACAGATGCAAGAGGATGCCATCCACCAAGCGGAATTTTCTAAGCAACAGGCCACAGTCATGGCCCAACAGGCTGAGCTCATTACTAGGCTCCAGCAACAAACCGGAACATCAACCTCACACCCGGCTCCTCCTCCGTCGGGGGTCCCATTACCCGAGCAGACACTTACTGTTCAAAATGCCCTCCCAAACACCCAAAACACCCGACCCAATGCCCAGAACATTCAAGAGGACACGGGCCTTCCAACGGGGCTGGCTTCGCCCCCGCTTCCGCCTCAACTGTCCAAGACCCATACACCCATCCACCCGGACTCTCCCTTCGAGTTCGAGATAGACCATACAGCTCTGAAATTGAGCAAACTGGAGAAGCTTTTTAAGAAATCCCAGGGGGTGAAGGCTATTCCGGATATCGAGGACGGATATACCGACGTGGCCGTGACACTGCCAGACAGATTCAAGATGCCGCAAATTGACCGTTTCGACGGATCCGGGGACCCCATGGTCCACCTCCGGCTATTCTCAGACATTCTGCGGCCAATGGGCCTGACCAGACCACAAAAACTTTCACTATTTGGCCGAACATTGTCAGGTGTGGCTGCCATCTGGTATGCAAAGCTGGAAGATGATGTCAAAAGAAATTGGGATGAAATGGCTGAGGCCTTTGTTGCACAGTACTCGTACAATACACAGATCGAGATTACAACTCGTGATCTCGAAACAACGAGGCAAAAGGCTAAGGAAACTTTCTCAGATTTTGTAACTTGCTGGAGGGCGAAGGCATCGATGATGACCTTGAGGCCTACAGATAAAGACCAAATCAGGATGATTGTGCGCAATCTCCAACCAAAGTTAATGTAGAAAATGATCGTACTCCCCTTTTCCACCTTCTCAGACTTACACGAGATGGGGGTACAGATCGAGGATGCGATGAAGCAAGGGCTGATCGACCAGGACCGGGAGCAACCCCGGAGGACATTTAACCGTAACAACAACGTAGGCCCGAGCGGCGCTGCAAATACAAGAGCTTCCGAGGTCAGTATGGTCACCACCATTCCCCCTCCCCAGTCAAGGCCCATGGCAGCCACACCCTTCTCCGGTGCATCCGGAAGTAATACTCAAACCCCAAAATACCAGCCCAGGGGCCAAAGAACCTTTACTCCACTATGCATGCCTTTGTCCAAGGTTCTGGGGGTCTTGATCAGAAAGGGACATCTAAAACCCCTGAAGCCGAGGCCGCCACCAAACCCACTCCCCCCCTCTCACAACCCAGCCAAGTACTGTGCCTACCACCAGCAGCATGGTCACGATACCGACCATTGTTACAGGCTGCGTCACGAGGTTCAGGACCTCATCGACAAAAATGTGATTCTACCTCCAGATAGACCTAACATCACAACCAACCCACTCCCTACCCATAACCAAGATCCACCACCCAAAAGAGTCAATCTTATCCAAACTGGG
Source organism: Camellia granthamiana (assembly GCA_036172215.1). NCBI lineage: Eukaryota > Viridiplantae > Streptophyta > Magnoliopsida > Ericales > Theaceae > Camellia > Camellia granthamiana. Next base: position 24,394,765 of record CM069914.1, read on the forward strand.
GTCGTGTCCTACGATCCTAGTATCTATATCACTCCTTCCCACCTACCCAAGCCGGAGGTGATCCTGCCTGACTGCACTGACTTGTGCATGTTGGACACCTCCACAACCCAATCTGAGCCAATAGTGGTGACCACCGAAGATGGAACAGGGCAGGTTTCAGAGGAAAGTGGAATTGTTGCGTCTAGGAGTGACCAGCCTGGGGATTATACTGGAGCAGCCTATGATCCAAGCGAATACATCTTATCAGTGGGTCAGTCTGAGCTGAGTGTGGGGCTGCCAGAAAAAGATGAACTGTGCATGATTCAGGGGGACAGACTTGAACAGGGGGCAGATGATCTGACAACAGTGGAAGAGGACTTTGCCAACCTCCAGTTCTTCAACGATCAAGAATCAGGGGATGCTGCAATCAACTGGTTTGAATATGAGGAGTCGGCGGAAGTTACCGGATGGTTAGATGATCAACCAGACGTTGTGGAATTGCAGCCAGAGCAAGGCCCGGCAGGGGCAAAAGTATCAATGGTGGCCGGAAGGGTCGAGAGTCAAAATGGATTGCCGGAGAGCGCCGGTACAAAGAATTCCGCTCGGGACTTAAGCATTGTGGATGCAGAGAAAGTGAAACAACAAACTGCAGTGACGCAGTCAGAACAAGAGAAAAAGTGGGATTCTGAGAGAATCCGGAAAGCCAAGAACCATGAAGAGGTTGAAAGTGCTGCGAGCACGAGAGTAGGACATGCTGTGAGCATATGGGACGAAAGTACCGAGAGTACAAACTTGCCAGAACCAGATAGGTGTCTGTTAAACGCTAGCGGGATGTGGTGGGAAGACGATGACTTATGTCTTGCCCACACAGATGAAGATTGGGCAGGCACTCAGCCAGATGACACTTGGTACCTCGATGAGGTGGACCATATGACCAGGAGCGGGCGGTACTTCAAGCCCCCACACCTTGACCAGCCCGAAGCATCTGGGAAAGACAAAGAAGCTGAGAAACAGAGAGATAAACAAATTGAAGAAGAAGCTGTGCTGAGACAGTTAAAGAAGATACAAGCAGACATCTCCATCTGGGGACTGCTTATGGCTTCACGGGTGCACAAACAGGCTGTCCTATCTGCTATGGACAAGGCCAAACTCTCTATTGACACTACACCAGAACATCTGGTTGGGCTGGTTTTTCCGGGAGGAGGTTCCCCGGCATTAACCTTTTCAGACAAGGAACTACCGCCTAAGGGCATAAATCATAACAAACCGCTCTACATCTCCGTGGAATGTAGAGATAAGTGGATACCGGTGGTACTTGTTGATACCGGGTCTGCCATCAATGTCTGTCCAGCCAGAACAGCGTATGCAATCGGGTTAAAGCCCGCGGACTTCTTACCAACCACTCAAGTGATCAGAGCCTACGACAACACCAGCAGAGAGGTGATGGGGACTGTCAAGATTCAGACAAAGGTTGGACCTGGACAACACGAGATAGATTTCCATGTCTTGGAGGTTCCTGCAACTTTCAACCTGCTTTTGGGGCGACCGTGGTTGCACCAGGTAAAGGCCGTCTCGTCCACTCTACATCAAATGGTGAAATACCCCTGTGGAAAGGGAGTAGCCATTGTTTTCAGAAATTCATCAATCCATCCACCTCTGGAGGTATCTACGCCAGTCCTAGAAATCGAGCACGGCATGGACGACGTGTTTATATCAGGATTTACTCTGGCCGAGGCCCGGGTTGTGCAAAACATTATGGCTGTGAATGAAGGTATGTATGTCAGTGCTCAATCTGTCTACCTCATGAACAAACTACAACACATCCCCGGGATGGGATTAGGAAGGAGCGGCAGGAAAGGCGTCGCAACATTGGCCGAAGTGCCACACAACTCGCATACCTTTGGACTGGGTTATCTGCCCACCAAAGAGGACTGGGTGAGGAAAGGGAAAGAAATGGCCGGAAGAGCCAGAGCGAAGCAGGCTGGGAAGCCTTTTGAATTAATGCATAGGCCCATCCAAGGTACCCTGAACGGACGCTTCGTCCGGGAGGGGGAGGACTTTCCATTTTGCGGCTTCCCAGAGCCGTGGATAAACGCAAAGAAGAAGTGCGTGCCCGGTTTTGAGATCTTCTTCGACCTGCAGTTACCCGGGGAGGATGTTGCCGAAGAGCAGACGGACCCATCAGCTGAGGTTGAGCAGTGTAGGCCAGTGGATCCTGAGGGCACAGAATTTGAAACGGGGGTATCGCTGGCATGTCTACTCTCTGATCCTCCGATCGACCATAAGTGCTTGGGGGATAACTTCGAGGTTTCTATGATTGGGGATGAAACGGCCGCGAGCCAACCAGCAGCTATCTTGGATGCATCTATCGCACCCTCTCTCACTTGGCAATACGAGGAGGGATTTTTGTCCATCAGCACCGGGTCAGGTAGTGAGCCAGAATCTGATTCCACCGAGTCTTGTGAGTCGGAATCAGATTCCAGCTCGACTGAGTCTGAGTCTGGTACTCCTGGGGATGTTAACCCGGATGCCACAGTCCTGTCTAGGTCGTCTTTTTCCTTTTCATTTGAGTCTGTTGTAAATGAATC